>JAOYMO020041203.1:0-42019 GCA_025802455.2 Iodosphaeria phyllophila
GATGATTTCTTAAGCAAGCAACTGCCACCATCAGTCCAAATCCACTATCGGGTACTTACCTGGACTTCTTGGCAACTTTCCAGAAAAGCAAAGCTGGGGCATAGAACACACTCTTTGGCAGGACTGACTGGTCACCAGTCAGGCCGTGACTTGGCGGACTGACTGGCCTGGTTACCACCCTGCCTATAATCCTGTGTATTCGTGAACCATATCTATCGCATCTACGGGTGTTAGTCAACATGCAAGTCTGACGCCTTGAGTCAACGCCATCACCAAACTATTACTCAGGCCTCAAAGCACCCCCTGGCTCTTCGTGCCTCCTCGCTGCTAGAGACGCCACTTTAAGACTTGGCGAGTAGAATCGAGCAATTCATCTATGGCTTACAGGAGCTCGGGCAGCCTTGGATACCGGTTTGTGCAATTGTCTCTCAAGTAGATGTCTTGATGAGTACTACCATCTCCCCAAAGATCTTGATGTAAGCGGTTTGGTGGAGCGAGATTTTCTAATGGTGTGGGGGTTTGGCATCAACTCAGGTAGAGCGACGATTGGATGAACGGTCTATGATCAAGAAAGGTTTCGCCAATCGCTCCGAAAGTAACGGATACATCCTAACACTCCATTTCGCTACGTAGCAGACCAAGCTGATGAGACTCTCGCGCTATCCAATGGGTTTGCTCACGATAGCTACTTTGGACTTAGAGTGCTTTAGGTGTGTCTCGCCTAGCCCGAGCTGTTCAATCGCTATCTATGAGCTTCAGGCTATTGAAAGAACGAGTTCGTAAACGGTTCGTTTCTTACAAGCTATCCCCCCCCAGCGTTGTCATGCTATAGACTCCTGTAGACTGCGCAAAGGCTAAGCCAACCCAACGCTAATCGGTCATCATTGCCTGGCTATTTGATCAAAAGACTCGAGGACTTTGTTGTAAATTTTCCCTTCATCGATGTCTTGCATGCTGTGCCGTGTGTGTTCCTCACGCATCTATCATAGCAGCTAGATCAGCTACACCCTGTGGAACCGAACAAAGTCAGAATGTCGGTCATCAAGTATGAATCAAGGTCGGCTGAGCCATTTTGGGATCGTGGCCCATTAGGAAAGTTTTCCGGAATTTGGAGGTTAGGGCAAATCCTACATTTCCCTAAAATCTGACAAGAGAGTTGCAATGACCGCTAGACCTAACAACGGGCTGGCACGCTACGAAAAGAGGCGGCAAAGCGTATCTATTCATTTTTAACGTAGGAGAGTCTACCAGTATGAGGACAGAATCCTGTGCCTTAGGAACGAATTTTTCTCAATACGTGTTAAGTTTCTGAACTCCCCCGCTGTTCTCGCCGATTGATTGAAAGACACCTCAGCCTGCTTCTTACCCACCTAAGTTTATTGTCCTACGAGCTTCCGATTAACGTCACGCGCTTCTTGTTCGCCACGAGTTGTCCATCCACTATACTAGTCAACTAACCGGCTTCTTACATTATGAGTCTCACATCGACTATAAGCGCTTCTTGTTCACTTCTAGTTGTACATCGACTGAACGTGCTTCTTCTGCGAGTTATCAATCAATAATTCTTGCGCATAATTTCCAACCGTAGTTCAATCATACCTCGTTACAGGGACATCCAGAAGATTCGAGAGCCATCTGGACAAGCACGAGCGTACCGGGAAGCGCGGATGGCCGTCTTGGGAGCGATGGAGTGGGAAATTACGGATGGTGGACAGAAGAGAGCAACTAATATACTATGATGACCGTGTCTATTGGCGCAGGAGGCGGCGAGCTTAAATGCCGCTTCCAGTCCTGTTAAAAATCAAGGCATGGGATAGCACCCACAACGTCATGACGCCATCTCAAACAGTGCACTATCAACACAGGAATCAAATCAAGGCCTTTCCCGTCGGGTTTAAGACAACTACTTCTACTTGATTATTGTATTCAGAATATTGCTAACGCTCTGTCCACTTCGGGGCTAGAAAAATACTCTGAGATGTGCTCTGTAGATCTCGTGCCTAAACGAGCGATGCAGCGAAAACAAGCCCAGCCCAGCCTACTCGAGTATCCTTAGATCGCAAGGCAGGAACTCGAAGATTCTCAAGAAATATGGCGTAAAACCTCTCACCACGGTCTACGTCTGCATCTGTGCCTGGCAAGTTTTGTTCCGGTAAATCCCACTGTGGACAGCAGATCTCGTGCAACCGAAATCTGGAACGATCGTTCAGGTCATCAAGACCTAGTATCGCCTCGTCTGGAAAACCAGTTCGTAGATATGATGGGAGATGAGGATAGGATGTTTTATGAAACTCCTAGAACATCTCTGTCCGTAGATCAGCGAAGACTCTGGTGTCCATGAGACAAACTTAAAATCCAAGGGTTGTGACGATACTTGGACATTTTGCTAGCACGGCGTCAGTACTTGAAGTTCCTCAAATCTGGACATGCGTGCTCAAGTAGCACAGATTACGCCAGTGAGATGTATCTACGTCCGGAGGCAGTGGTATAGGCTGGTCCGATACGGTACGAGGCCAATACACAACAATACACTACGCGTATAGAGCGATTCATATGGAGCAACGCGGATCAAGAACTTCTCCGTGGTTGTCCTCATGAAAACTGGAAATAGCCTGTGCGCGTATATCATATATGATGGATCGATGGATGAACGACATCAAGGATATCTTCTCTACTGCCAAACAGACAAATCAAACTTGAATTCGATGCCAATCATGAGATCTGATTTTGCGTGAGATTGAATCAATATGTTGCCAGCTTTGATGAACCAGTCATGGTGCTCAGATTCGCAGCCCTCACTATCATACCGATACGAAGATGCTTGCAACTACGGGGTGTGTGCTGACTTGTTGGCGGGTTGTTCGAGCAGGGTTTCGTGCATGACGCACCTTGAAAGGTGGGGACCCCTGCATACGGCACCAACCCTGTTCTTACTTGGCATGTGCTTTCAGCACATCTTCACAACCTCCCATGCTGCGATAGCTTCACGAGAGTCCAACCGTGGGGCTGCAATAGAATGCCCCCCGGCGCCGAAGCCGATATCGCGATTTGAAATGCGAGAAGAGCGAAATACCCCATCATGGACGCGCCACCAGCCAAGCTGGCGGAACTCCTGCGGCATCCGGAGGACCTGGATAAGCTGCCAGCGCTGAAGCTGGAATTCATGCGCAAGAAGGCGGCCATCGACACACAGCTACGTAGCGGGTTACGAGAACAGCTGGAGACGACACAGTCGGGAATCAACGGGCTTACAGATGGCCAGAAGACGGTACAGGCGATCAAGGAGGAGATGATGAAAATCGACCGACTTTGCTCGGAGTCGCAGGGCATGATTAAAGATTTCACGAGCATCAACCTCGTCTCCCAGGCCCATCGAAACTTCGGAGCGGTCGAGGCCATGCGCAGGAATCTAGAGATGTTCAATGAACGACTTAATGGAGTGGAGAACATGTTGCAGCAGGATGAGGCTGACAAGGAAAACATGCCCAACTTGTTGGCTACGCATTACGAACTCACACAACTGCGCAATATCCGGGACGATGCGATGGAGCAGATTAAGAGAGCTAATGACTCAAGTCTTGCGTCTACGCTAGAGGACTACTTTGCGCGGCTGGACGACGCCATCGACTTATTTGACGAGCATGTGGGCATCATTGCTATCAGCATCATCGATCTGCTGATCCAGGACAAGAACAGCCTGATTGTGCGTCTGGCCCTGATTGTTGAGGCCGAGGAGAAGAGCGATCAGCGCGTGGTTGCACTACAAGATGCTCTGAAAGACCACAAGGAGATGGCTACTCGCTTTCAGGGTATTACCGATGGTGCCAAAAAGGTTCGTGGATATAAAGAGAAGTTCCTTGGAGCCATCAAGGCTTCATGCGAGGACCAATTCAACGACGCACGCGGCGAATTTCTCGACGATTCTACAAGCCTATCCAAACTATTGAAATGGTATTTCAATGACCTCAATGCTGTCAAGCAAGGCCTCGTGTCTTTAATGCCCAAGAAATGGCGTATCCTCAAAACCTACGGCAATATCTACCACAATCTCATGCATGATTTCCTCGTGGCCATGATCGACGACCCGGATGCTAGTTCCGCCCACACGTTAGCCATCATCAACTGGCCTGAGCAATACTTTAAAAAAATGAAGAAACTGGGATTCGAAGAGTCCGATCTCAAACCCCACATTATCGATAACCGCGAGCAGGAACTTGTCAAAGGTTTCCGTGACCTCATCATTAAGTTTCTGGACGAATGGATCGACCGTATCTTTGCTCAAGAGAGGCGGGATTTCGCCAACCGTACCACTGCAGATGGCGCCAATCTCGATGCGGATGAGTACGGCTATTTCCGCAATAAGAACCTCGTCGACATGTGGCGCATGCTTAGGGAGCAAGTCGACGCTGCTGCCAACTCCGCCCGCACTGACGTGGCCGAAGGTGTTATAGATGCCATGTTTGTCCGTTTACGAGGACGCCAGCAATCCTTCCAGAAAATGCTCGAAGACGAAGCTCTCAAATACGAAATGGTCAAGGACCCAGACCTTGAAGGCTACCAACCCTTGCAAGATTGGCTGATAGCCACAGCCAACGATCAAATCGCCTGTATCGACGACAATGAAGAAGAATCCCGATTTGCCTACCTCACTAGCTTCAAACAGAAATTTGAGCCTCTCGTCACCCCGCAATTCCTCGAGCGCGCTGACAACGAAGTCGGTTCCCTCCGCGACGGTTACGTTGATTTCAGCACCTGGTGCATCAACAAATTTGTCAGCCTCGTCTTCTCCGTCGACTTCAAGGCCACCATGGCCAGCTTCTTCGCTCCGGACTGGTACAAGTCCGCCAAGATGAAACAGCTCATCGTCACCTTCGAGGAGTATCTCTCGGACTACACACCCGTGCTGCACCACTCTTTAGTCGACATCTTCACCGAGATCTTCGCCGACGAGCTCCTCGCCCGCTACCTTATGGCCGTGCGCAACAAGGGTGCCAAGTTCCGCCGCTCCGACCCTTACCAGGACAAGATCTTCAACGATATCTCCACGGCCTTTGAGTTCTTCCGCGCCCTGCCGAGCCAGGATGTCGCCGCGAGCATCACCCAGACCTGGCGCGTCACGGAGCTGTTCTTGCAGCTGATCTCGGCGGATAAGGATAGTGTGCCGGATGTCTTCCAGGGGTTCAAGGCGACGTATTGGGATTTGCAGATTAGCTGGGTCGAGGCGGTCTTGAGGTCGAGGGATGATTTTGATAGGGGCATGCTGAATGCGGTCAAGGCGAGGGCCGCCCAGATGGATGTCGTCAGGGGGCCCGAGACGATTATGGGCAAGGTGAAGTAAAGCTAGGAGACGGGGGTTAGAAGGATGAGGTGTGCATGTTATGAGGGTTTTGGTATAAGTCAGCATGCTTTAGATCCGGTTTATGACGGGCATGCATGAATGCGATGGTAGTCTTGGAGTATGCTAAACTGCCTTCTTATGGGCATGGAATATGAACAGTTAGTGCCGTGATAATCGGTACTTTTGGCCCTTCATCGTTTTGAAAGATGTACTTGATTCGCCCTCTCTCATCATGGTGAAAACGTCAATTGATCCGGTCTGTCAGGGAGTCCGCCATCAAGGCTATAAACAGGATTTTATCCTCTTTGCACAAGACAGAAAAAAAGATTACCGGCCAAAAGCGGATCTCGAAAGCAGTTCTGAAAGGGGCTTCGATGAGAACCGGATAGGTGATGCATCCCAATACCATGCCTGATTACCACATAGCTACCCTTAATATCGAAGCATACTAGAAATACTGGAAGTAGATGAGATGATGGCGCCCTTCCCATCGCGGCATCTGTCCGCACAAGCGGACCCAAAGCTAACAGGCCCTCCCAGGGTACATTCCCTGTGGATGTGGGTCTAGTCGCTGGGATAACTAGGTCTGACGTTCGCTAAGATAGCCGTAGATAAATGCTTTGGTGTGTCCACCAAAGCTTGCTGGATCGTAAGAGAATCATCATCAACGAGTTAAGTTATTGCATTTGCTATCTATCCGTTACGTCTATCTGACAGACAGACACAGCCCATCCAGAATTCCCGAAACTAATTATTTTTTGCCCCCCCCCTGACCCCCATCTAAAGTCACACCGGGTTTACTGGCATGCGATATGCTCAGCCAGAGCAAAACCCACGAATCGCTTTAAGCCAGAACACGGAAACTAAACAACACCTGACACATCTAGTCCAAGAAATCACCGCCATCTCTGTGTCTTTTCAACACAAATTTCCACGCCTGGTTTCACCGGATCAAGATTGGCGTAATACTGCGGACAAGGACTGCTATCCCCGTTGCTCTCATCCTCAAGGGTGAGCATTACAGTACTTTAAATTGGTGGTCAAGAGAGTTCTTGAGGCTGGACCCTCATCTAACTTCATCTCGACACCAGCACCTTAGATCCAAACGCAAAAGAAAAACGCACTGGAACGTCGCTAATAATTGGAGGGCGAAAAAAAAAGTGAAGCTTGAAATATCAGAGTATGCCCAGAACCGAAAGTAACCAACCCATTGCATAGAAAACTACAGGAATGTCACTACATCTTCATCATTCAAAACCAGCTTGTCCGCATTGTTCTGAGCGCTCTGAGACCCGGCATTTGGTATCTTAAAAAGCCGTAAGGGCACTCTTGTTAGCTCGGCCGGGTGACGGATCGAAAGGGCAAGACCTCTGACCGGCTCTTCGTTCGACCATTCGTTCGGCCACGCCCACCACATTATAACGCCCGGTTTCCTTCCTCCATCGTCTCCAGCACCTAATTCGCCCCTATCGATGCCTTCCAGGAGCGAAAAGTTCCAGGATAGGCGAAACAGCCGCATGCCCCACCTATGCTAACCATATCAACGGCGCCTTGATAGGAAACGGCGAGGCTTGGGTAGGGTCGCAAATGATTCGGGTTCGCCTCATCGTGGCTCTGTACTAGTGATAGCATCTCTAAGCAGCTGGGCAATGTCATCGTGCCCCTGAGCGAGCGCAATGGCTAGCGCCGTCTTCCCATCCCGATCCTGAACGTTTAGGTGGACTTTGCAGGTGTCAAGAAGCAGTCGAACGGTACGGTCATGTCCCCCTTCTGCCGCGACCATCAGCGCTGTGTCACGGGACCAGCTTTTGGCATTCAATCCGACTTTGCCACTATTAATAAGCAGTTGAACGACGCGGTCGTGCCCCTTCCCTACCGCCATCCTCAGCGCCGTCTTGCCATGATGACTTTTGACATTTAAGTCAACTTTGCCCGTGTCAAGGAGTTGCTGAACGATGCTGTCGTGGCCCCGTTCCGCTGCCATAATCAGCGCCGTCTCGCCATAACGACTTTTGACATTTAAGTCAACTTTGCCCGTGTCAATGAGTTGCCGAACGATGCTGTCGTGACCGTTTTCTGCTGCCATCATCAACGTCGTCTTGGCGCGATAGTAGCATTTAGCATTCAAGTCAACTTTACCCATGCTAAGGAGTTGTCGAACGATGCTCTCGTGACCGTTTTCTGCCGCCATCCTCAGCGCCGTTTTGGCGTGGCAATCTCTGGCATCCAAGTCAAATTTGCTCGTGTCAATGAATTTCCGAACGATGCTGTCGTGGCCGTTTTCTGCCGCTATTATCAGCGCCGTATGGGCGCCTTTATCTCTGGCATCCAAGTCAACTTTGCCCGTGCCAAGGAGTTGCCGAACGACGAAGGCATGGTTAGCTCCCACCGTTACCATCAGCGCCGTCTTGCCCTCGCCATCACTATGATCCGAGTCAATGTTCCCCTCGTTCATAAATTGCTCATTGTGGCCCGCTTCCATTGCTATCTTCGGCGGATCCGCGTTGCGAGTATCTGAGGATCCTCTTCCTACGCTGATTTGTCTGCTCAGCCTCGTCTCGTTGCACCGTTCTGCCGCCAATGTCAAAGGGGTGTATTGAGCATCTCTATAATTATCCCACGCATCGATATCGGCTCTATCAGTATGACAGAACAACTCGACAACATGCGTGTGGCCTTGATATGCTGCTTCCAGTAAGGGCGTTCTTCCTTCCCGGTTCCTGACATTGGGGTCAAGCTTCCCACCGCGAAGCAGTAGTTGAGCAACTACTTCACATCCACCATTTGCCGCCAAATATAGCGCGACTTTTTCAAAGACTTCTTAATTGTTTTGCACAATTAGATAAATCGTCTCTTTATTTGCAGCTCCCTCTGACAGCGGCGAGTCATTATCAACACCTTTGCGAAGCAGGTTTATCATCAGTTCTTGATTCGCCGCAATACCGTCTCCGATTTCGCCGTGATTCGGATGGCCTGATACGCTCCGGCTCTGGTCACTCTCCAAAATTTCCATGGCTCTGAGGAGTCTGGTATTTGCCCTCGGGTAATCTCCCAATTCATATAAAAAAAGTCCAGTCTCCCAACATCGCATTACCTTGCGTATGATGGACAGTTCTTCCTCTGCACAGCCCACGCGACAAGCTTCAAATGACTTGAGCTGATCGCTTTCCGAACGAGTTCCGACCCCGCCCCAATCCCAGACCAACAAACAGGGCGCAAGTAGTTCGAGACTAGTTCCAAAAGTTTGGACGACGGAAGATCAGTATCCAGATTGTCTGGCAGGGAAACTGCGATCGCAATGACCTCCAGATAGTCATCTTGTGGTCTGACAATCAAAGGCTTCGAAGCTCCTTGGAGAAGGCAGATGATATCACCTGGATTGACAGCCTTGGCCAATCATTCCAATGTCAAGCTAAAGACTTTCTGCACAGGACCACGAGAATTGTTCGTTGGCCTTCAAGTAGTGATTTTCAACTTTTAGCCCCCATCCTCGTTCGGTTCAACCGCCCCCTTGCCCCCGAATTACCACGACATCTTTTCCATTCCAGGTCTCAACCGAAAATTTATTGGATGGAGCACATGGCTAACAACTTGATGCAGGACCTCATGCCATGGTTCGGTGTAGTCAATCGATAACTCTGCTGGGGCATTTGAGCTCACGCCGAGCAAAGCGTATATCTTGTCATGAATTTTGGTGGCCTGGCGGGCGTGATAAATGTCCAGCAGCTCGCCAAGAGGACGGATGTCCAAAGCAAATCTCTCGGTCACAGGAATATGTCGCGGACGGTAGACTGCGTCTCTGATGAGTGAAATCGCTGATCGAGCTATGCTTTGCAAGTATGGAGGGGTTTCCTTGGAGAACATCAGTGCTCCTAAGCCCGAACAAAATGCAGATCCACATATCTCTGCGGAGCCGCATTTTATAAGCATGTCCCGGGTAGCGGCAACTTCTTGGAGCATCTGTGACATTCGTTAACAAGTACATCTAAATTTCTTATGGTTGAGCGCGGTCTGCAAGCCAACCCGAAATATTTGTCTGGAAAGTTCTGGCGCCTCCCGCTTTCCCAAGGGAATTCGCTGAGGTATGTCAAAGCTCCGACTTACGGCTTGGCTTGGGGACCACGCCGTCATGGCGTGTTGTCTTACCCAGATACGTTGAAACTATGCTCGCTCAATCAGCTTGAGAATATCGAGGTAAACCTCGGCGCACGGAAGTCCCTTGAACATCTGCACCGCATGTTCACGTCCGTTTTCGGAAGCATGACCTCTCTCGCTCGCGTCTTCTTCGGAGGACAGATCAACAGGATCTTCCTTCTTCACTGCTCTTGAAAGCTTCTTGGACCTCTCGAGTGCGGTCTCGCATATATAATCGAAGGCCAGGTCGCTTCCATCAATCGCCTCGCCAAGCCATACAATGACACGGTCCGCCTCGGCGTAAATCTTCGCCATGGATCCAATCTGATGGCCCTTCTCCTCGTTGTTGATTTGATTGATGCAGATGGCGTCTATCCAGAAGATACGTTCAACTATTCGGTCTCGTAGATTCAGCAGGGCAGCGTGAAGCCTCGGCCTGATATCAAAGGGCTGATCATTGAGCTCAATAGCATGAAGCTCGTCTTCAACACCCCATACATAGGACAGCGCGTTGTACGGAAGAGTGTTACCCGTATGCGATAGAGACGAAACGACGAACTTGCAGCGTATCATGGCATGCTCGTCCTCATCAGGCAATAGCCGTAACAATCGAATGCATCCATTTGGCAGAGTATCGTACTTGTATTGGTGCGACTCTCGTTCGGTTGAGAGATCTTAATTTACCAGATATCGTATCAGTATACTGCATGTTCAGATCTTGAATTGATCTGATCTTGAGACCGGGTTTGCAGCTGAGAAAAGCAGAAGTTGGAGAAATACCATCATCTTGCATCGTAGAAGGCCCATCCACCTGCAAAATCGGTAAGTCTGTTTTCGGAGGGCTCGGTATGTTGTGTCCAAGAGCGGCAATCACTCTAAATACCAAACGGGAGATGCTTCGGAAAGCCTGAACCGGCGAATTTCTGACTTGACTCCACATCATTCGCACTGAGTGAGAAATAACGCCAGCTAATATGTGACATTATAATCCTCGGTGTTGTGGTCTGACAGAAGTTAAGATACTGCTTATCGGCAGATACCCGACGAGAATGTACAATGTCGTCAGTCAGGCTGAATCGACAAATAGAATCGCGGATCACAAACGCCACAACACTAACGTGCCTAACCATCGATTGGCCACTGGTATGAGTCCTTCTATTGTAAGGGCATGTTTTGAATTATTGGCAAGCGAAAAGATGTAGTAGTGAGATAAATGAAGGTTAATAGGAAGAGATAAGTAGTCTCGTTTTACCTTTCAAGCTACCGAAGATCAACTCACCTTGCAATCTTTCGATATTATTGTAGAGGACTTTGCTCGGATGAAATCGTTCGAAGGTAAGTCAGGCCAGTAGACCTTCTGTTCTCAAGTCTGATCGATGGCTACATATCTGATACCTTCGAAGGTAGCATCTCAGTTTAGCTAATGATATGCTTAACGTTGGAATCAACCACCACATGGCAGTGCAAGGACGGGCAGGTACGATAAGAAGACCTTCAGTTGTCGCGCCATTTGGCATGGCAGGACCATCCATAAGTACGGTATATGCCAAAGGAGGAGAGTAAGGGGACGGACAGAACGTGAGCCCCCATGCCCAACCTGACGATTCGCTCCTCATGTTCAACACGCGTGGGGTGCGTAGTGCGAGCGAACGAAACCACCTGTAGTGTGCAAATGAAGAGGAAGGTAGAGCACGATATCTCTGGAGCTGGGTAGAACTACAAATGATCATGTCCCCCCCGCCCCTCATCGTGGGATACCGCTAATACTCAACAAGAGTGTAGGCACTTCATACAGCTGTTAGCCTAGGCTTGCTGAGCTATCTAAATTCATAGAGACTGAAGGCGAACACTACTAACTATTCTAACCACCTAGACTGAAGAACGAGACGGAATTCCGTGACAACGACCCCAACAGAACGGAATACGTGGATCATTGCATCACGAATATTCGCAGGTATATCACTGTCAGGCGAAGAGACCTGAGCAACTGAGAAGACATTCCAAACATCCTCGCAGAACCCTGAAATGAAATGCGGACCGAACCGGAAGCCGGACGGAGCAAGCCTGCCCGACCGTTTTGTCCGTTATTGAGACGGTAATTCCCTCCCGAACAACACCGTACGACTACTGTTTACAGTACGGCACCAGGCTTGCTGGGACACACACCGAATGAAGGTGACCTCCTAAAGCAAGCCCGGAAAAGGCGATGCTGTATCCCTGAGATTTGGTCGCAGCGGTTTCCTGTTCCTGATTCGTGCTGGGAGATATCCCGGAAAACTGTCGTTTTGTTCAGGAATTGAGAAAACGCAACCTGCCCTAACGTGCGCCTGGACGCGGGCAACCGGGGTTGCGTTGGGCTGCGCGCCAAGAACTGGCTGAGTTCTTCTGGAAGAATGCCTCGGGTGGATGGCGGGTAGGAGGGGATGGGGTCATGGAGATGTAAAACATGTGCACCTTCTGGATGGGTTATGTTAATGAACACCTTGTTTAAGGTACTGCACTGCAACGTAGAAAGTCGGTATCTCGCTAGACGGACGAGAGTGAGGATCCTGTTTAATTCACGAGTTGATGCGTGTCCCGGGTTTGGGCGACTTTGTTCTGCCCTTCAGTGCATTAGCCGGAAAAGCAAGAAGCCGTGACAGGCGCAGGATTGGGAAGACGGCAGGGGGTCAAGGGCGACGTAACAACCGATAATTACAATCTTAATCTACCTACCATGATACCGGTATCCTGCTGCCAGTCTGGCAGTCAAATTTTTGAGCTGGATCCCACGCTGGAGCGTGACAGCCACGTAAGTGAGTTCTTGCTTAGCCATAAGTTGCCGCAGGTAATTCTCCACATAAAAGATCTTTGAGACCAATCAGACTGCTTGCTCATGAGCAATTGCCCACGGGAACACATGGCTAAGCAAGAACTCACTTACGTGGGTTCCAGCTTAAAAGTTTCTCCGCCAGCCAGTATTAAGCAAGCCGAGCCAAATCCGACTACATGGTATGTCTGTGATGATTCTCTTGAATTTCGTGGACCCTCTATCTGACAGAACTGGTAGCCTATCTGACCCCGTCCCGGAAATGTCCAGCAATCCGATTTCGGACGTCGCGGCACCGGTTCCCTGCTCGTTACACGACCAGATCACCTCTTGTTTCACAAAGGGCATAGTGACGTCCTCTTTTGCTTCTGGGCGACCTTGTCTGCCTTGTTTGGGTGGATGTGACTTGTGTCGCCAGTTTGTCATCTAGGTTGCTATAACTTGCATATCCATATGATTACAGCTGGAGAAAAGCAAGGTGATGTAGGCGCTCGCGACTGCGCTGTTCGATAAGAGAGCGAAGTATTCTCACCGTGTAACGCTGGCTCTGTGATTGCTGTGGGTTTGAGCAGGTTTCGCATTGCGACTACGATACCTGGGGACAGCGGTGATGGTGAAGGCTTGTTGGAAACTTTCGAGCATCGGGTTGTTCTATCCGTCTAGCGAGTCAAACTGTTGGCATGGAGGAAACAACATGTTTGGATGTGGAACAAGTGCTATTTGTGGCAGATTTTTCAATTGCTTGCTTACTTTAAGATGCGGGTCTCTATGATGAGTTTGTTCGGGTGATGGAAGGGAAGGAGAAAGGATACGCCCGAGACAGTGGTTGGGACGGGTGAATCACGACTGAGAGAAACGACACAAATTTCTCATGATAGATGACGAGGATCTCAGAAGAGCGTTGTTTGTTTACTCCCTGTTCTTGTTATGTTTGATGTTCTGATATCATACTGTCTGCATGCTTCACAAGTAAGTGGAGATACGGAGTCGTGACGTCCCCCCTTTTACTTACCTAGAATCCAAGCACAGGCCGTGGTAGCGGAGACAGGCGAAACGTTCTTCAGGGGTCTGCATGGTGTTTTCGCCCACCACCACGAATTGGAGCACTTTTGGGCTTGCCAAGACTCAGGCCGATCCCCCCCAAGACCAAAACTACAAACCGTACCTGCAGATGGGAGATGCGAAAGAAAGTGCGCGATTCTACTCGCTTTCTTCCGTTGGAGGTGTGCGTCGGGAGGCGCTGTTATTATTTCGTGTTTGCGTGGATTGGCGATGCATGTTGAGATTTCCAGCGTTTTCTTCTTTTTGCAATGCTCGGTTGAGCTGTTTCTTGGAATTGTGGCGCAGACTGAGGGTTTGTGTGCTTGCGACCACACGGATGTGAGCGCGCTTTTGAGTTGAGGAAATCCAAACCCCACCAAGTTGCCTTGATCCAAATGGCATTCCCAGTAAGCTAGTGACACCGGTATGGCAAGATCTCCACCTTTAACCAATCGAATCCGCGTTGTCCACGGTGAGAGTTGGTTGAACGATGCGCGATAGGAGGCTGTGCTGGGGTGAGTACTTGGCAGTGAATGGTAAGAAAATGCACTCCATCAATCCTGCGCACAATCGTGGGGCGTCGATCCACTGCGCGCCGCATGTGAACTTCAAAACCACTCTCTCCATGTCGGTCCCTAACTGTTTCCCCACTGGCCCGAAACCGACAAGGATCTTTCTATGATCTGCCAGCGTGACGGATCCCTAACAAACTTCACGTATTTCGGTCGAGTGAGACAATTGTTGCACACAGACAGCGGAATCGCAGGTGCTGGTGTCGAGTATTTGTAGATGCTAACATCAACCACACATGGTTCAATTGGAGTGGAACATTCGTCATTGGCTCCAGTATGGAGTACGTAACCAACAAAGAGACTCATCAGGAACTTCATGACTGAAGGCTTGGTACTGCTACGGTCTAGGTTCTATCTCTCGGGTGCAAAGCCTGCACCGGGATATACGCTCGATCACCGCGACCAACCAGCGAGGGTTTGGTTCACGAACACAAGGCTTGCATCGCAACATGAAACAGTTCCATCAACGAGATTGACAGACGGTACAGATGCATTTTCACGAGAGTAGAAAAGGAACAACAGGATAAGGCTGCCCCCCCAGCAATACTCCTGACTAATGAGCCTCACACCAAGGACTGCAGACGCATCTCCATCAGCCCTCCAAAGCAGCAGGAGAAAGAAAACAAAGACGACTCTGAAAAAGCAGGAGAGATGCGCCTTGGCGAGAACCCTGGATCTGTGATAGCTATTTCTTCTCGAGGTAAGACAGCATCCAGAACACCCACCTACCCACCAGTACCTGTGATACATGGCTTTGAACTGGCCTTGGCTGCCCTCTCACGGCCGTTTTCATGTGCTTTTACCGGTAGAAAGTATCACTTGCATTGAAGGATTCCGCGCCGCTGGCTGCGTTCTTCACATGCGATCCTTTCGGCGAAAGGAGATTAGCTATCAAGTCATCTTGACTGTAGATATCTGAGATAGAAAATCTGACATGGCATTGCTTGCTCTCATCACGGTTCAAAGCGTCTTGCCAGCCATTCTCGAAACAATCACGATCGCAAGTGCTATTGGTCCCGGTGCAATTGCGCCGGTTAGATGGGCGGTACTATCCGGCAGAAAGCGGGAATTGAATCGCAAAATCGGAGCGGCTGGATACACTGTGCCTGGATATAGAGCCACTGTGGCTTAGGACGGCGCACGGATCAGTGAAACCACAGGTTGGGTCACGGACGGACGTTAACTCTGGTGGGCCACTTTTAGTGAACAGTGAAGCAAGCTGGGAGAGAAGGACAGCCAAGCTCGCAAGTAAGGGAGGACTTCACGAGTGGTGCAACCGGTGCTGTTGCTTGAACGCTACCGGTATTCGCTTCCATTTCCTATCCACACTTGGCCGGTATCAGCTTTGCTAGCTTTGGGTCGTACCTGTTCAACACCAGAGGGGCCGCCCACCGAAGGTGCCCACCGGCGGAGGAGCAGCAGAAGATAGAAAACGCCGGGACTTGGTTTCTAGCGCTTCAAGGTGTGGTGTGCATACTTCGTTCAGACGTTGACGACGCATTTACCCACCACCAACCACATCAACACTATCTGAGTTTGCCACCATTGAGCGAACGCAGCACCCTGTTCAGAGTTGAGTTCAACTCACTTAATTTGATTTGGTAAGTCGTTCGTCTACCATTCTTTTGTTATTTGCCCAAAGTCTTCTGCCGGGCAACGCCATCTGGAGGTTTTGCCAAACTCACTATGTAATTACTGTCTCCATCCCTCCCTTGTCCTTCCACAAAAACCCACCCCCGCCTCGCAGTCCCGTGCAAAGCGGCGTTAGCACGGGTGTGTTTTTGAACTTGTTGTCTGGGCTCTTCCGCTGCTCGCCGGCTGCCGCCCACTACCTCAGTGCCACTAAGGTTAGTGTGTCTGCTGCTGCTGCTGGGTTGCTTGCCAAATCGCGACCGCCACGGACAACAACAGCAACGACATCCTTCCTCCCCTGCTGCTCCGTTTCCACCACCACCACCACCCTCCTCCACAAGTTCACACCAGTCGTGACATCCCCCCCAACGTGCGGCCCGTCCTGCCGTTTCGTCTCTGTCCAACAGCTCGTGGTCGGTTCACAGCACGCATTGCGGCGCCTAGGTAGCGTGTGTGGTTGATATCTTGCAGCGTCGGCATCGGCATCGGCATCGGCAGCAGCAGCAGCTTGCAAAGGATATCCACCCCAGTTTTTTTTTTTGCATCGTCCTCCCTTTCGTGTTGGTCGTCATTCTACTTCTGCTTCTTCTTGTTCTTGTTCTTGTTCATCTTCTCAGACACTACACATACCCCGACGTTCATTCCCGCCCGACGCCAACGGTCAAGTTGCGACCTGGCCTGTTTCTACTTCTACTTTTACTTGAACTTCTTTTCCCGTGTGCACCGTGCTCTGGTAATAGTTTCGCGGTGTCTTGTTACGTCGGGAGCCGACGGGGATCGCCTGGATGCGCTAACACACGGATTCTTGTCCGCTTCGCACCACCGACAGACCTTGCGCATCGGTCTGGTCACGGTTGGCCCTCGACGCTGGTCTCAGTTGCAGGCTAGAGGCACGATCTTAGACTTTCTGAGATTCACATCGGCTGAGTCGGGAGACTACAGCGACTTAATTCTTGCCGCTTGTGAGTACCGCAGTTCCTTGTTTCCTGGCTGAGTGTTTCTGGCAAGCTCCGAGTTCTGTTCGGGCTCTACAAGCTGGTTCTTCCCGGTGCACATTGGTTTCCCGCGACTTCTGGCGATGTGTGGAATTGAGGACATGGACACATGGAAACATGGAGGAGTGTCCGAGCTCGAGCTGACTTGACTGACCATGTCTGTTGATTGCATAGCTTCCGAGGCGCATTCGAAACAAACAGCAGTACCAGCACTATTGAGCTGTCTTGGTGGGCTCTTTAGTAGCAGACTGTTCATGCATGAATCTTGTTGATTTGTCTCTTGACATTTCTTCTTGAGATTCATTTACATCTACACCAACACCAATACCGACTCCGATAGCAAGACGGACGCTGAGACTGGTTGATGCGTGAGGTTGTGGCTTTGACCGCTAGACAGCCGATTATTCCGTGAGGATGGTCAATCCGCGGAAGACGACATCAACAGATACGACGAACGGATCCAACAACAAGAGAGAGATGCCCGCCATGTCTTCATATCAAAAACGGGAGAGTAAGGGGGAGGTCAAGGGTCCGAATGGTAATGTATACCTTTTTACTTTTTTTTTGTGGAGATTGTCAAATCCAAATTCGAAATTCAATCCCAAATCCAAATCCAAATCCAAATCCAAATCCAAACATGAGCTAACCGTACGATGTGGGGGTTGCCAAACCTACCCACTTCCATCAATAAACAGGCACAGCTGTCAACAATAGCTTTCGCACAGATAGTTCCATCTCATCGGGGCGCGCAAGTGGCGCACGAGAGTTGAAGCGATGGATTCCGGACATGCCGGCGGCGGAGGACCAGAGCTTGGAGAAGACAAACAAGGACGGCCCAGCATGGGATCAGTTCCGGGCGAACGAGAGATTGTTCGGGCTCAAGACGGACTATAATGAAGACATGTACACGACGTCGATTGATAAGAGCCATCCTAATTACCAGGCGAGAGCGGCAGCGGCCGACAGGAAAGCGCGCGAGATTGAGCGTAGTACGGCTTCGACGGCTCATATTGCCGAGGAGCGCGTGATGGACTATGTCGGTGGAGCTGGTGGCGCGGGCGCTGGCGCTGAGGGAGGAGATGAGGAAGACAAGTAGGTGGAATTTTCCTTTTTTCAATTACCTTTATTTTGGTTTCCCAGATACTAAACCCAAATCTACTACAGATACAGTGGGGTTCGTCGTCATCAGCAAGACTTTCCCCCTCTTCCGGGGACCCACGATGGGAGCAACAACAACAATGGACCTAGTAGCGGTAGATACACATTACCTCAGAAACGGGCTCCCACTGGATCTGCCACGGTCAAAGGAGCACCTGTTGATCCGGCCATCATCTCATCCCAGCTCCGAACTCCCAAACCCACGAACTCTTCCGGCGGGGATTCCAATGCCAAGAGCAAGACCCCTTCGATACCATCCAAGTCTCCTGAGCCCAAGGCCGAGAGTGCCAATACTAGCAATGCCATTGCCAACTCCAACTCCAATTCCAACTCGACCACTACCTCCACTTCCACTTCCACCTCGACCACTGCCGCTACCGCTACCAATGCCACAAGTGCTATCGCCGCTACGACGACGAACACACCGGCTAAGACAGCCGCTACTCCTACCTCCCATCACAACAACAACAACAACAACAACAACAACAACAACAACAACAACAACAATGCTGCGTTGAAGGCCACGCCGGCGACTACTGGTCGCACCATCCCTCCTCAATCCCAGTCGCACGCTAAAGACGGCGGCGCTCCCCCCAACGCCACATCTACAGTTGAGCGCGATGTCCTCAACTCATTCAAAAACTTTGCCTCCCGGGAAAGGACGGCTGTGAAGGAAGCACGCACTGTCAAGGCCCGGGCGGACAAGGAAGTACGACTGATTGAATTGAAGAAATTTGCTGATAATTTTAAACTCCCAACCCCTGTACCGTCGGATTTGATAAGCATCATTGCCAAAGATCCCAAGAAGCAGCGCGAAATTCTGGACAAGGCTAACCGGGATGCTGCCGAGCTGGCACGGCGCAAGGAACAGGCTGATGTTGTCTCGAAAGAAAAGGACAAGGAGAAGGCAGCAAAAGGGGGGGCAAGCCAAGGAAAAGACGGCAAAGATGGTAACGATGGTAAAGATGGTAAAGACGGTAAAGACGGTAGAGATGGTCGCACCAACGCCACATCCCATACCACAATTACCCCGCCTGTGTCCACCGACCGATCCCGTCCAGCAGCAGCATCAGGGACTAGCCTGTCTAGTTCCAACCAGACGCCGTCGTCCAACGGCCCATCCCGTCATACGGGCAATGGCGGCGGAGGACGGCAGGGTTACGGTCCACCTCAGCCATATTACCGCAACGAACGTGGTGGTCCCCACAATATCGCATCATCTGGTCGCCAGACTGCGGGTCTGGGCCCTCGCCTGCGCAACATTGAACAGCAACAAAAGTACATGAATAATAACAACAGCAACAACAGCAACAACAGCAACAACAGCAACAATAACAACAACAGCCAAGATATGCGCCAACCTCCCACTGGCCCCGCCAATACCGTTGTCGACCCCGCCATGTATGCTCGTAGGATGGCCGGCGGTATGTCTGCTGGTGTTTCCGGTCTTCCCGCTATGTCGGGCGTCCCTGTTTCTCTTCCTCACATGTCGGCCAAACTCAACCCCAACAGCCACGAGTTCCGCCCGAGCCCGTTTGCGGCCGCCTTCAACCCCAATGGTCATCCCAGCGCGGGATCCAGTCCGCGCTCTGCTGTCAACAACCATGCGGCAGATGCTCAAGCCAATCCTAATGCGCACATGAACCCCATGTCCCATCATGCCCCTTCTACTTCGGTCCCCATCACGACTGCTGCACCGGGAGGCGTGACCAATACCGCTACTGCCATGGCCCTCACAGTGGTTACCAAGAAGAAGAATGCCGTGGACGAGTCCAAGTGCTGCATCCTGTCTTTTGTCACGTCGCACAAGGCGCCTCCCGGCAAGCATTGGGATGATAACGCTGGCCTCAAGCCTTCCTTCGATACTCCCCCGGCCTGGCGACAACAGTCCCAGGAAGATGAACCAGCAGGTTCCACCATGAAACTCACCTACGTGGAGTATTTCGATAGCCAACCCTTCGCCTCCCAACCGACCCCCAACCCCTCCCACGTCATGCCCCAGCTGGCCCATCAACACCAGCTGCCCTTCCATCTCCAACATGGAGCCCACGTCGGCCACCGCCACTCACCTCACGTGCCCCCCGTTGGGGTTGCCGTCCACCAAGGGCCCCAGGGTCCTCATGGCCCAGGCGTTGCCCATGTGCCTCACGCCTCTTTCAACGGCGGCGATGATCATCATAGAATGATGCATTCCAACTCGTCCCAATCCTTCTCCTCCCCACGTCTTGCCCAGATGCCCATGGCCTACCCGCAAAATGTCAACTCCCCCGCCGGCTCCATGCCCTACGGCCAGATCCCCTTCGTTCCCGGGACCCCGCAAATGCACTTCAACCGCTCCTTCTCTAACAACGCGGCGGCCCAATACCCAGGCCCCCACCATCAGATGCACATGGCTGGACCCGTTATGATCCAGCCCGCTTACATGCCCCCACCGCACCAGATGGGCATGTATCCCGGCGGGGGACCCGCTGGGTTCATGCCACCCGGCGCCGCTCCCCAGCCGATGCCCGGTGCCGGTGCGAATGGCTATCCGAGTCCGAGGGCTTCGGCCCCCATGATGGTGCCGCAGGGTTCACAGCAAGGACAGCCACAGCCGGGCGGATCGCAGCCCCAGGCCCAACAGATGTATGGCATGAGCCCGGGTATGCAGTTTGGACAGCCCGCTTTCCCGGGGCAGCCTCAAGGTAAATCTCGCATCGGTTCATAGAAGCATTTCCGTGGCTATGAAAACATGACTAACTCACTCGAACTCTGCTAGTGAACATGCGCGCCTATAATAACGGGCCACAGCAGTTCGCCGCGGGCACTAGTCCCCAGCAGATGCACCAGTACGGCCCTCAGCAGCATCGCAACGGCGGAGGTAACAACTACGGCAAGAACTACCAAGGTCACAATCATAACCAACAGCAGCATCAACCTTCACACGGCCCCCATCCTCTCCCTGCAGGCCCCCAAGGCCGTACCGCAGACGGGCCCGACGAGGCCAAGTGAATTGTTTTCCCCCCAAAGAATACATGATAGGTATTGCCGACGCCGCCCCGCGCCGCGTGAGTTATTGAAAAATCGGTGTTCTTCCTTCTTGGCATCTGGCATATCTTGAAATTCCGCCACAGTATCAATCAAGACTCATCGTCAACCCGGCCGCGGGTCTCATACAAGAAAAAGAAGTATCTTTTTTTGGGACATCTAAAGCGCGAGGTTTTTTTTTGGGGCCCGACAAATTTCTAAGATGAGCAACCATTTATCCGCCCCGCGAGCTGTCTGTCCTCATTATCCAAACCATGGAAATCCGCGCCGAGGGCTTTTGCTTATCCCCCCGCAAGCATCTGTAACATGATTTTTCTGCCCCAGCAACGATGAAATCTGGCGAACGCCAACGATATCGCTGGCCAGCCCCTGGATCCAAATTACACCCAATTCTTGCTCATTGCATCGTTTTTTTTGGCCGGCGGACACACAGTCCGGCATACCTCAGTATCCTCGACGTTTCCTCCATCCATCCATCATCCATTCATCATCCGTTCAAGCCAACACCACCCTGCATGCATTACCGATCAACCGTCTTCACCGGACGTCCAGGATATGCGAGCGCGTAGGAAGGGAGATGGATACCAATTCTGCATGGCCTCTTGTCTTTTACTGCTGCAGATTATCGAGAGAAAGAGGTATGTGGACAACGACCTGGGAACTGGGGCGACCGACTATCGAGCATCAATCACGATCGTACCAGGGCGATAATCCTGCTTCACGGGAGCCGTGAGGCGAGAGGTTGGAGGGGCCATCTGAGTGCCCCTGGGGTGTGGGGTGGGGGCTCGGACTGAACGAAGAAAGATCGGCTGGGGAAGGCATGGGAAGTAGTTTGCGGATCACGCTAGGGTTTGAGGTCCGCGGGGCAAGAGAAAAGAGCATGAGGCGGGGCACAAGCGTGGCAAGAGGACGATGTTGAGAAGTGTTATCTAAGCTGGTGTTTTTAAACAGTGTTTTCGCTGGCTGAGTGGAGCTTAGAAAGAGGAGAGATTGTGGGTGAGTGGCCCAGCCAGTGGCGAAAGTTAGTACGCAGGCGGACAGGGAGGGCGAGCAAGTAGGCTGGTGGCGAAGTAAGAGGGGGAAGAGTAGTAGTGGCTGGCTGAAGCAGGAGAAGTAAGCAAGTAAAGTAAGAATTTACCCCCAGCCTACTAGCCAAGCCTCTTAGGGCCCAAAGGGGGAGGCTGAGCGGCCCGGGACTTGGTTCCAAGCTTGGTTCTGGAGATGGGGCCCTAGGCGTAGCGTAAATTTGATGTTTATTTAAACAAGTTTTATCGGGTGTTCGTGTGGGTTGTGAGGGAGTGAGCGTGATCGGGTGAAGTATCGTGCCTGCTATGTGGACTATCTACGGTGCGGCTGTAGAAAGTTGGAATATGTATGGTGTGGTAATTGCACCGCGAAGGGGTTGCTTACTCTACAATCGACTGCTGTCTCCATCTCTCTCTGATAATCCATCTCAAGCACAATGGTGCTCGGAGAAGCTTTCTTTCTTTCTTCTTTTTCCAAGGACGGACTTCAGGAGAAACAGCTATCATAGCGAGAGGAGAGACTGCTAGCTTGGATGGGGATCATGGTTGGTCTACGAAGAAAGATCTCGAATACTGACTTCAACCGTCTGCGCAGAACAATCACGTTGTATAATCGGGCGAATTCGATGGGATTGTGTCGTTGAAGGCTACGTTTTCTAGATTGGATTACGGTACATGCATGACTCGCGCGTTCTTCTCTGATGAGCCCGGATCCGCTTGAAAATTTCAACCGGTAAATTCTTCACACAATCTTGATAGTCTCTCCCTAAGTTACGGCCTAGAAAAATGGCACCCGCCCGATTCAATGAAGTCGCCTTTGGTCTCCAGAACTGCACACGTAATCCGACTTCGTTATTACATGGTTATGTAACTGTACTTGCCCACTCCCAGTGTCTTCGGTCTTGCCGTCTTCGTCTATGTTCATTTTTCTGGAACTTTGCTTGCTTGGCTCTATCCCATTCGGTTTTGCAAGTGTCACACCCGAAATGATTTGTTCGTATAGTGGTGCTGTGACCAAACTGTGTAGGGAGGCGAAGGACTTGTTTGAATGGATGGTCGGGTTATTTATTCCCTTGGAGCGCCGGCTTCACTTTCTCCACGATCCTCATCATTGATCGTCACGGGGAAGAGTAACAACGCGGATGTCAGGATGCAAGCCTGGGGGCCTTATCCCGTTTGCTAAATCCTCGTTACATACGTAGCCGATGACTGTAGCCTTGTTCTCGTCCCCGTCCTTCAAAACTTGGATCAGTAGCGCGGGCGGCAGCTTGCGATAGGCAACCATGTAGTCTGACACGTCTATCGCGATGGGATCATGCTTTTGCGGATCTCTGGTCAGAGACGGGATCCCCTCGGGTCCAGTGGCGATGATGAAATGGTTGTCCCCTAACGGTTCACCCATGCGGGCTAAACCTCGACGCACCAACTCTTGCAGGGGTTCCCGGGGCTGGTACTGGAATATCGCCGTTTTGACTAACCCACCAACTGGGTTGGGCAGTCCGCCGTCCGTCGGCTTGAAAGACCGCTCCGCCAGGAACCTGCCCGCCTCGATCGCGGCATCCTGACCAATAGCATCCACATCGCGCAGGTCCGCGAGCCAAGCCGGGAACAGCGACTCTAGAGCCTCTATGTCGGGTTTGGAAAAGTCGATCTGTAATTTCAAGGGCGCGATATCTCTGCCATGGAATTTCATAGCGTGCGAGATCTGCTCCACACTAGTCTCTGCGGCTGTCAGCCCTCGCAGGTCGAAGGGAGAGATGCTGGGGTCCTCAAAGCTTGCTTCTCCCACTTCGAATTTTAAGTCGAATCTTTGGAGTCCTTGCTCCTCTCTGGCTTCTTCTTCTTCTTCTTCTTCTTCTTCTTCTTCTTCTTCTTGCGCATTCCTGGCGTTCTCGGTCACGTCGGGCGGAGATCCTGGTGTTTCATTGCCATCAGCGTCGCTGCCCGTCGCGCGTGGGTTTTTGGCGAGCAGAACCCACGGCAAAGTCGCGAGCGCTGACGCGTATAGGAGAACGAACCTGCCCAGCATGCTGTCTGGGTTGTGCGGGTGGGTTGGACAGTGACTAGTAGGCTACCGTAGCTGTAGATTCCAGCGGCACAGAACGAAACGATGGAATAGAATGTGGGGACAAAGAAAAAGGCATGAACCCGACGTGTGTTTGTGGCAGGGCGCGGACATTCATTTGTACTCTGGCGGTAGGAGGAATACAAACCCTCCCTCTGCCTCCCAAGTCACCCGGGCCACACTATCGATTCCTACCCATTTTGTACCAGACTTTCCAAGGCCAAGCAAGCTCCGCTACTGTGAAGCCTGTTTTCCAAAGTTTTGGCTTCCGTGTTTGTTCAACAAAGGCCGGAAGAGGCTGTTGAGCCTGGGGTGCAGCCCCACGCTGTACCCACATCAGTACGGCGGCGAGAATAGGGGAGGGGGGAGGGGAGGCCATGGGCACAGGGCATGGGAGTAGTAATTACTGTACACCGACGACCACAAACACGGAAGTAGATACCGTACGAAACAGGATCGAACGATAATCCATCCCACGGCTTGGCTTCCTGAACGCTCTCTCTCTCTCGCTCTCTCTCGCCGCCTCGCTGTGGGGGCTCATCGCAAATTTGGTGGACTCCACCAGACCAGACGGGACGAACGCCGCTACCCGTTTTGGGAGCTACCGGTGCCTTTATACCCTCTGGACAGCCACGCCGCTCCCGCTCCACCAAAGAAAGACGGGATGTCGCGGGCCCTCCGAACCGACGAGCATGCCGGATCCGGAGGGCGATGGCGATGCGGATTCGGCCGGTTGCATGATAGTGATGACATGGTTGCAGCCCGGTGGGTCGGACCTACACCGGTGGTCGTTCTTGTCGTGAAGTGGCTGCTCGGGGAATCAACCCTTTCGAGGTGACTTTACGGGAAAGGCAGAATAGATACCTGGAAGAGCTCTCCTCCGGGGGGGCACACACACTTGCACGGTAGACAAATCTATTGAAATGACCTGCGTTGGCTGTCGTTGCTAATTCGTGGGCCCACTTCCCGGGCGGGCAACCCGCTAAAATTCATCTATCTGACGATCAGTGTATGAATTATGAACATGCGGGTACTGTATGCGGTAACAGTGATCTCCCTTGCAAGGGCAGTACTTACGCACGCAGCTGCTGCACCGAGAGAAGCGCAAGTACTGCCCCTGTCGTTGATACCCTAGCTGTTGCATCAGCGATCCACGAGATATGTTGACCTCAATAATATTTTCTGGGTCCCCCGCCGGGGAAGTGGGCCTACGAATTGGCAACGACAGCCAATGTTGGTGGTATTCCACAGCGTAGCCAAGTCGAAACCTGAGGGGCTCTCACTGACCCGGACGAACAGCCCTATTCAGAACCTGTTCCTTCCGGGCAGTCATGCCGGCCGGAAAATCTACCAAATCAACCAACCCGGTCATTACGAACCCTTTTGAGGTTTGGCCATGCCCAGATCAGGAAGGCAACGCAAATCATGCTGATCACATGATCGGCCTGTGTTGCTGGGATTGTCGTACCGGTACTTCAATCAGAACGCTTACGTGGTCCGCTTATGTAACCCGCACTGGCGAAGTTGGACATTTGGAGCGTGTTGCAGATTCAGGTGGTTGTTTTGCCGGTCTTTCCCAACGTCTAAGAGAGTCGTGACTGCCTAAGGGAAGCGATAGCTCGGCTTGGGAGGTACGTTGGGGCATAAAAGACCCCCAAAGCTTCGTCATTCCGATGTTGGTGGGTGTAGCCAGGCTCGCCATCTGCGACCTGGGTGCCGGCAAGTCCCCCCCATATGAAATGGTGAGTTCCACGAAGGAAACAGAGTACCTCGCCGCAATGCAAGAATTGCTTCTCGTATTCAAAAAGGTAGCGGATGCCCATATTCGATCAGAAGAGAGACTCCCACATCTGTGCAGATTTTGAACTGCTGCGATACGGAGAGCGATATTCCCCCCTATTTCGTGCATGTGGCTCGCAGAATTGCTGCAGACTCATGCTCTTGCTGCACGTGACGACGCGTCGATATGACGTCGTATTTAGTAGCACTGACTGGATCATGCAATCGGTACTCAACCTTACAACATAACAGCATTGCGAACGCTCTGCGTACCCAGGAAAAATTCCGGAGGCAATCTGCCGGTATCTGGAAGAAACGGACGCCAACGCTCTAAAAGGAGGTCAATGCTGCCTGGCTGGACTGAGTAGCCGCTGAGATAACCGTCGCATATCGTCGGCGCGATTTTTCGCGGTGACTTTTGTTTTTCTTTTTTCTTCATCAACGCGAATCCGCCCACGGGCGATGAATTGGGGCGCGCACCTACCCGAGAAGCGACCACAACGACGACGAGCACAATGTCAACCACAGCAGGGACGGAAGAAGGGAACGAAGAGAAGGAGGAATCAACGCGAATCAGGGAAATGCACACCAGTTTGACGGCCAATCGCATACATGACTCCAGGGTCCGGCGGAAACAAATGCCCGATACAACAAAACCACGACGATGACAACTTCTAAATCGCTCGCCAACGTCGGCAGTAGACTCGGCAGTCTCCTCTCGCTCAGGAATGCTGATCTTCAGGCGCTTTCGGCTGCTTGTGGCCTCGTTGGCTTTGGCCCGAAGGCCGTTCTGGCTGCGAGACTCGAGGCAGCGGCGACGGATAACCCGCTGATGCATCTCCCTAAAAACTGTGACCGTGGCAGAAATGAGCGTAGTAGCGGAACGGGTATGAACACCAGCAGTAGGGGTAACAGTCGTGATAGCAGTAGCAGTAGCCCCCGCATCCTCTCCATCGATCTAGGGATCCGCAATCTCGCCACCATCTTGCTCACACCTAGAGATGCCAGCCATGTGACTCGTAATGACAATTCTCCCGCTTCTGCCACCGCTGCCGCTGCTGGTCTCATCTCTTCTGCCGCACCCGAACCATATCCTGTCGTGTTGCACTCCTGGCGCCACCTGAACTTAGTCCCTGATCCCGGTCCCGACCCCAGCCCTGATAGCGGGGAGACGGGGAGGAAAAAGCCAGCCGGCAACAACGATGCTTGGACTCCGGCTGCGATGGCGACGCTCGCGTGTCGACTGGTGACGACGCAGATTCTCCCAGGCCAGCCCACCCACGTGCTCATAGAGCGGCAGCGGTTCCGCACAAATAGCGCCGGGCCGGTGCAAGAGTGGACGTTGCGCGTCAACACACTGGAGGGCATGATATTTGCCATCCTGCAGATGATGCGCGAGCGGGGCGACTGGATGGGCGTGGTGCATTCCGTGACACCCGGTCGAGTGGGCACGTTCTGGGTTCACCCCAACAGCTTGGATTTGGCAGCGGAAGAAAAAGAGCCAGGGAAGCGGAGGAGAAAGAAGAAGAAGAAGAAGCTGGACAAAGAAGATGAAGAAAGGGAGGTAGATGCGGAGGCATTGGAAGAACAGGATATCGTGAATGAGGATATCGACCGTTCAGGTCCCCTGGACCTAGGTGAAATGGGCGGAACGAAGAAGAAAAGGCCCACCAAAGGTCGCGCTGCCAGAATGAAACGCGTCAAAGTTGATTTGGTTGGCGAGTGGCTCGCTCAAAGCAGAGCCAGCAAGGGCGGCGCAATCGAGTTTCAGGGCGAGGCGGCGCTGGCAGCACGTTCGTACCTTGAGCAGTGGGCCAGCTCAAATAAGAGATTGCGGAGCAAAAAGAAGGACAAGGCAGAAGCGGTGGAGGATAAAGGAAGTTTCACGAAGTTATTGCAGTTCCCCAAGCTGGACGATATGGCTGATAGCCTGCTGCAGGGCATGGCGTGGTTGAAGTGGGAGGAGAACAGGAAAATATTGGCCAGTGCCGATGGCGTGGACGAGCTTTTGTTGCGGATTGGGAGGGGGAGAATAGGGGGTGAAACGAAGGGGAAGAAGTCTGAGAAAAAAGAGAAAGTGAAGAAGCAGGGATCCGAGAGGAAAAAGAAAGATGAAGGAGAGGGTGAGGCAAGGACAAAGGCAGAAGGATATGGTTTGAACGCAAAAGCGCGCAAGCAAAAGGCGGAATATTCCACGGCGGAGTTGGATGCAGAACTTCAGAAGGGCGCGGACACACCTATACCACGACGTGGTCGTCCACCTAAAATAGAGACTCTGAAAACACCGATTCAACGAATACACGACCATCCACCCATGGCAGAGGTTGTGGAGATACCCATACCCAAAAGACGCGGTCGTCCGCCGAAATCACAGGTTGTGGAACCGCCCATCCGACGAGGGCGAGGTCGTCCACCCAAGATAGAGGTCGTAGAACTGCCCATCAGACGAGGCCGTGGTCGGCCGCGGAAGACCGTCTAAAGATTGATGCGGTTGCATGCTCCCTTGCCGATGCGCACAGATTTGATAACCACCCCCTAGATAGGCTGATAAATACATGAGCATGAATGATGAGCATGAATGGATGCATCACTAGGCGAAGAGACATTTTGACCTCTTTTTCTCCGCTTTCGCTATGAAAATCACTGCTCTCGCCTGACCGCCCTTTCCAGGTCCTGTTTATAGGCTCATCGCTGTTATACCGACCCTGCTCTCCCCGCAACACTGTCTTATCCTAGCTACTGTACTATCTTAATTGTAAGGTCTCATGCTTCAGGTCCTACATCCGCTCTGCCGAACGTCTGTATATAGAGTAGCAGAAGAATCTCGGTAGTGCTCTGACTACTGCCACGAAGTAGAGTTAATTATCTGGTTATTTGGTTTAAATATACATTCAGTTCTACCTTCGTTCTTCTGAAAGGCTGTCAACCCTACAGACACAAATAGTCGTCCAGGGTATTTACCACCGCGACAATCAAGCTTGGCACCATAAATTTGACCCCATCCACCCCATCCACCCAGTATTCCCACCCACTCTAAATCTAGATTCCCCCTGCCCATGCCCAATAAGGATTCCAGGTTGCTATATCACGATCGCCGATGTCTAGGAAAACCAAACCGCCCGCTCTAATGCCCCAAACATACTATGCTCAAAAATGGAAATGACTCCCCCGCACACGCCTCAGCCATCAGGCAAAACCACATCCCCTACCCCGGCGCTCTCCCGCGGCACCCCCAAAAGCGACCTCGCACAAGGACACAACCACATGCTCGGCCAGTCCACCTCACCAGCCCGCAAATCCTCTTCATCCCCAGCCCCATCATCGCCAAGAAACTCCAAGTTCCGCGTCAGCGCCTGCACCGCCCCGCCGTTCGTCGTCAGCGTCGTGCGGCACGTGGCCCAGCCCAGCGCAAACACGTGTCTCGTCGGCCCAGAAATGGCCTTCCCAGTGAGTGCCTTCGCCGCCCGCCTCGGCAGTTTCTTGTTAGCCGCGGTCAGTTCCTGGTCAGGGCTGTCCTTGGCGAGCACGCGGATGGGCAGCTTGACGCCGGACGGGATGGCATGGTGCGACATAGCGGCGAAGCGGGCGCGCAGATCTGCTGCGGTTTTGGTCTTGGCGGTCGGATCGTCGACATTGGTATCGCCCTCCTCGCCATCATCGTCGAAGGTGAAGAGTAGCTCAGCCCTAGCCTTCTCGCTCTCTGAGCCCATGGTCGCTACGATGGTGTGGCAGGTCTCCCACGCGGCACGGCAGCAGACGAGGTCCTGGGCGCCGGCGCCGAGGGCCGGATACAGCCAGCGGCGGAGGATGCCGCCGTGGGGCTCGTGCTCGGTGTTGAGGTGGGCGTGCTCGGTGGTGCGGAACCAGGGCTGCGGCGTCAGTGAGGTGGAGTGCGAGAAGTCGGAGACCAGGGCGATGAGAATGGAGGTGTCTATGTTCAGTTCGTGCGATGAGAAGTAGGCGAAGGGATTGGAGGGCATCATCCAGTCCAGAGTTTCGGATGTAAGCGGGGGTGAAGATTTCAGGGTGGTGTTGAAGGAATTCTCGTCTGGGTTGCTGGTACTGGTGTCTTTGGCAGTGGAGATCACCTTCACGCCGAGCTTCTCAATCTGGCCGAGCAGTTTGTCGACGCCAGGGAACACGCCGCGCGGGAGCCGCAGGAGTACAAGATGGGTTTGGGGCCGTTGGTTGCGGATGGTGTGGCATTCGGCTGCCTCTACTAGTCGCTTGGCCATCTCGTATAAGGGGAACTGCTCAAAGTTGTCTTCCTCCTCCTCATCCGGGCTCTCCTCGTCCACACCGGCGGCCCAGCCCAGCTTCGTCATGTCCCAGCAGAAACGGCTGGGTGTGATAGACGAGACTTTCACCCAGACCAGCCCGTCTTCGCAGATAATGTCGACCAGGCTGTCCTTGGTCTGCTGGGGTTCCGAGTCCAGGGGAACAGGGACCAGATGCGTCCCCGGCGCCAGTACGCGAGGAGGCTGGCCGCGACGATATCTTGTCTCAACAGCACCATTCTTCCCCTTGCCCCTTTTCTGCGGCAGCCTGCTGATCATCTTTTTTCCAAAAAGGACGATATTGCGAGACTGCTTGGCGACGGCCCAAAGGGCCTCGAAGAAAGGGATATTACAGCATTTTACAACCTGCGCAATTTTGATGGTGTCTTCATAGTTGGTGCTTGCGTGGCTGTCCATAATTTTGTTTTTCATCTTTTCTACTGTGGGGGGAAGGGGTAAGCGGACGTAAAAGATAGATGTGTGTATTCATCAACCCCGAGGAGGTAAATCATCTGGCGGCCAAGACAATGGGGAACAATAGAAACCAGTCTGTAGGCTAAATAGAGACATTTCATGCGGCACAAAAAGCAGATGTCAAGGGAAAGTAGCGCGAAAGGAAATAAGAACACACAACACCTCAGCTCCTGCCCAAACATCGTCCGCCAGGTCCGCACCGTCGTGTCCGCAACATGGTTTCCCTTAGAGCTATACGACGACCCGACTACCTTCTCAACGTGGGTGGCGAAGAGCTCCAGCTCAGCGTTGAGGTCCCTGGCGCGGCAGAGCAGGTCGTCGTGCGAGGGTATATCGATGGATGACGGTATTCCGAGGGGATTCAGACTTTGCGCCCCTTTAGTTTCCTCGAGTTCTTCATAGTCGAGCGGAGAGCTGAGGATGAACTGGACATCCTCCCCGCTGTTGAGGCGAAGACTCATTGAACCCATGGTTTTGGATGCCACTCTTTTACGTTATTTCAGAATCATGCGAGATCCTTGGTAAGCTGTAGCTACCGGTCATGGCAGATGTACTTGCAGGCATGATACTGTCACGTCAACCATCCGAAAAAAGGCAAAGATGAGAAACCGCATGTACTGTAGTCAACACAGCGCATCTTGCACATCATAGCTCGGGATGATATGCGGCGTAGTGCAAGCAAACTTACCCTGAACGCTACCACCTATCTATCACACCTACCTGCTTTCTGCGAGCACAAGACGAGCTGATCAAGCTCGGGAATTTTCCAATCCCCACACGCTAGACACCACACTAAAGGTTAGAGCCACATGACCGGGAACCGTTCCGAACCCCAGAAGTCAGATTCCAGATCGCAGCATGCCTAAAAACCCTCGGCCACAACTGAAGCCGACCGAAGTGAAAACTACTGCACGTAACGCTGCGAAAAGCCCCCCCCCCCCCCATGCAGCTCACAATTCCTCGTGTTGATGATTAGACAACAGCTTCTCCATCCGCGGGTCCCGATAGCTAACGGTATCCATCTAACGTGCACAATCAGCCACTTCGGCTCTTTAAGAAAAAAAAAAGAACAAAGCTTGACAAAAGCTGCCTATCGGTCGGTATTCATCAGCACCGCGCGTGTGCACAATCGCTACATGTCTGCAACATGGCTGATCTTGCGAAAACCCCTGGCAGGCCCACAACAGGAAAGCTAGGCTATCTATCTCACCTCTTTATCCCTGGATTGCATTCCACAATCGCAAGCCCCCACTCGCTCGATGCTCGGGTCGCGATGCATCCCTATCGCACCGCACAAGACTTCACGACCGGTATCCAGGACAAAACCATAGCAGACCAAACTCAACCCGACCCGGTTAAAATCCCGCACAATCAAAACCATGAACACCGCGAAAAGATGCGTGCATGCACGACCCCGTCTACAATGCGAGCCGCCCACCACCACGATCAATTACCTACCTACCTACCTACCTACCTACCTACCGGTAGATGTCGTCCAGTAAGTGAGTGCAACAACATCCCCATATCCATCCCGTTCCCGGATATACAGCACAGCCCACACAGATCCTGCGCAACCCGATGCTCGACCAGGGTATCCCGATCGCGTGCACGAGATAACGCAACAGTCTCATCCTGTCTGTTAGGCACTCTCTTCTTCGGTCTTGTTGGCCAAACACACAATACATGGTGAACAACGGTAGCTGATATTCGTGCTGGTGCACATGCGACATCCACAGCATAGTGTCAATAACAGCAGCGATTGATCGCGACTTGTCCACGCTCAACTAAGCATGCCTTGGCCCTCCCTTTTCTCTAGGAAGCATGCCAACAGACTTAGTTCCCAGCAGCAACATACTCCCGTCCCACCTTCAGGAACAGGAACAGGACCACCACCAACCCAACCCGACCGACATCGGCTCGACCCACGCACAACCCAACTCAGTGCGCGCGAGCAGAAGACCGCACAAACATGAAACACAAACCAGGTGAAGCAAGTTTTGATGATTTTTACTACGTTTTTCTTCTTTGGAATTGATTCTTTGCTTATCTACCGTAGCACAACTTCCAGCTCAGCAACACGGTGTTCATCCTCCATTCCATGCATCCATCCCTTCCATCATTCCCCAGCTCGGCTATCGTCATCTCACTCATTCGCACACTGCAACCCTTACGTCCTTCCTTTGCTCTGCCACCCGAAGCTTCCTCTTCCCCTTCCTCTTCATGCCTACGTTGTTGTGCTGCCCGCGATCAGTATCGGGATCGCACAGGGAAGTAGCAGATTGGCGGAAAGGGGGGAGATTCCAAAACCCAAATTGCAAAGCCGCACCTTCCAGCGCAATTGCGTTCACAACTAGAGCAAAGCATGATTGACTGACTGAATCTCAGGCCATAACAGCCCAGCGCAGATGCTGATCCCCATCTCGTGTGCTGCTGAATCGGAAACGGGCTTCCAAAAATGCAAGTTTGGTTGCAAATGTGTCGTGGTCTCTCAGGACAAGGCAAAGCATAGCACAGCATATGATGATTCCTCCACGGGCAACTCTGATCCATCACCAGAGCCCCTTCCGGAAGTCCACTCCCTCCCTGCCGTCCCTAGGATACCGCAAGCTTCGCGGCCCTTCCGAGCCATATTTTTGAATGAATACGCCGGAGAGAAGAACCGTCTTCGCCACGAGGTCGAAGGGGAAAAGAGGGCCAGACCAGGTCGGACTCGAAGCAACATCAACTTGATCGATACTCATACAGCGAACACATTACGCGCGCAAACGTAAGTCCTCCTCCTATCGCATGGGGCCTTCCCCGCTCTGCATTGAACCCGCGCTTCGTCGGGGGAAAAAAGGGTAACGGAATGGAATAGAGACCACTGTGCTCCATGCCGGGAGGAACCGAAAGCGTCACGGTCTCGAAAGTCACCTGAATAAAATGCATACCATGCGAATCCGCCTTCCATGCAACATACGTGCGGATGCCGCATTCTTTCGGTGCGGGAAAAAAAAGCAGATAAGAAAAGAAAAAGGCGCAGGGAAGAATCATCCCCATGACCCCCAACTGCATCTCGAGGCAAGACGCTCTCCTACGAATCGTCATGGCGGGTATGAATCTCGGTTCGATTCTGGCTACTCTTCTTTCACCAGGGGTTCCGTCACAGGTTCAAGACTCTATTCCTCCTCGGAGTCACTGTCCTCAGCCTCCTCATCGTCGCTGGAGTCCTTGTTTGCCTCATCGTCGGCTAGGGGCTGAGGCTCTTGGCTCCCGCTCCCTTGGCGATTAAGCTGGGCTCTGAGCTCACGCAGTTGCTCAATCTTACGCTCCTGCTCCTCCTTGTTCATGGGTTTGTTCTTCTTGGGCTTGCTGCCAGCGTTCTTCTTGGACGTCTGGACGGCTGCAGCCGAAGGCGGCTCAGGCTTGGCGTGCTCAGCGTCCCACTTCACGCGCGCCGCACTCACTATAGTCGGGTAGTGCTTAATGATGAGGGAGTAGAGTTGGTCGAGGGCCCCGTGGGAGAGGAGCTCGATGTCGAGTTCCAGCTGGCCGTCGTCGTCCTCCTGTTTCCATGTGTCAGTATTTTGAAACTCGAAATCCGAAATACCAAAAAAGGAAAAAGGAAAAAGGATAAAAAAAACGAACAGTTTGATTGGTGTCCTTTTTGATGATCTCCACTGCCTTACTGAGGATCAATCCGTCAAGTTCACTAATACCATCAGCAATAACCTTCTTCTCGAAATCGCCAATAACGCGTTTCTTGGGGGCCGCCTTCTTGGCTGACGCGATCGATCCCTTCTTGGCTGCCATGGACCCCGTCTTCTTATGGCCTCCGCCGGCCGCGCCCCCCTGAGGCGCCCCGACTTTGCCTTTGCTCTTGGTCCGCTGGTGCTGCTGGTGCTGCTTCTTCTTGTTGGCCGCGGTCCCACCCGCCTTCTTGGATTTGCCGTGGACGGCGTTACTGGCGACCTTGGCCTTTTCTTCCACCAACTTGCACTGCAACATGGACACGACGTTCTGCTGAACCTCGATCATGGTCAGGTCGGGCTTCTTAGCATCCAGAAGAGTGTTCATCTTGACTTGCTCTTCGGCGAGACGACTCTGCAGGGTGCGGATGGCTTCCGAGTCACCTTCATCCTCGGCCTCGCTCTCCGACGACTCCGGGACCTCGGGCTCGGGACTAGCGGCCGACGCCGGAGTGGCAGCACGAGGGAAGTGCTCGGCGAGCCAGGACTGCTTCTTAGAGATCATGTCCTTGAAGAGACGCTCCAGGTCCTCGGCGTCCTTGGTCACCAGGTTCTCGGGACCATTGAACTTTGCCGAGTTGGTCACCATGAGATGGACGTCTTGCTCGACGGCCTTCCCGTTTGGGTACTCACCGCGCTCAAGCTTCTCCTTGATGGTGGACAGATCCATGGGTTTCTTAATGATGCTGAAGTAGGTGGGAATGTTGAGGGCGACGGGGTCGACGGGCTGCGTGAACCACTGGTTCTCCTTGTGGTACTTGGGCTTCATGATCTCCGTGATCTGCTCAATGTAGAACTTCATCTCCGGCTCCAGCCGTTTCTTGCGGCTGGCAGCGTTGCTGGGATAATCCAGGTCGCGGTTCTTGGGCGGTTGTATCGGCCGCTTGGGCCGGTGGCTGTCATCTCGCGTCGAGTCCCGACGTATTTGGGGCACGCCGTTAGGGGGAAGCGCAAAGGCGGGCGAAGTAGTCGAAGTGGGCGTGGCGGCGGGCCCGGCGGACTGGGCTTTATTATTATTATTGTTGTTGCTGGATGAAGTGGCAGCAGTGGTGGTAGAGATTTCGGCTTGTTTGGGTTTGGATTTGGGGCTGGTGGAAGAACCTGCCGCTGCGGGCGGGGTAGACTGTGTTTGTGTTTGTGTTTGGGAGGGCTTGTTTGCCTGGGACTGAGACTGGGACTGGGATTGGGATTGGGATTGGGATTGGGATTGAGACTGAGACTGAGACTGAGACATGGATTCACGGCGCGGTTGAGCAGCGGCGCGAGCCTCGTTCTGGCGGATGGGCTGGGTCTTGCCCTTGTCCGTCTTGGCCGGCTCGCCTTGCTTGGCGATCTCGGCCAGTCGGGTAAGAAGAGTTTTCACCACGTTGAGTCCCCCGTTGGTGACGTCGTGGTCAGGCCCGTTGAACTTGGCGCAGTTGGCATAGAGGAGCCGCAGGTCCTTCTCCAATTCTCCGAAGTTGTTGTACTTCTCTTCGCGCAGCTTCTGTTCAAACAGTGAGATATCCACAGGATCGCTAACGACAGCCTTGTACGATTCCCAGATGTTAGGCCACAAGATCTCGACGGGTTTGCGGAAATTTCCGCCCGCCTTCGTCTTCTTGATACTGCCCATGGCCTTGCGGATCTCACGATTTTGGAATGGCCCGATGGGCTCGTCCTGAGGGATACCAAAGGAGATGGCGGAAAGGGGATTTCTGCTGTCACCAGTGGCATGACCATTGGTAGTATTGCCATTGCCATTGCCATTGCCATTGCCATTGCCATTGCCATTGCTGGTACTGGACTGCGCCTTCTCCTTGTCCTCTCCTCCTTCCCCGTCTCCTGCTGCAGGCGTAGAGTCCGAGTCCAATTTCGCACGTTTAGAAGGGGGCTCATCCGCATCATCTTCCTCTCGTTCACGACCATTCTTGACGGGCGGAGTAGATTGTTTGTCTTGGCTATCAGCCATATCGACATCCTCTTGATCCTGTGAGGACTGTATATCAAGCTTACTAACATCAGCCGCTGTGGATGGACTGGTGGGTGAATCGGCTGCTTGTACCTTGCCTTCAGTCTCCTTATTTGCTGATTCAGATGGTTCTCCATCCTCTTTTTGCGCGTCGCTCTTGTCGGTCTTATCCCCCTCCTTTTCTTCAGGTGCGTCTTCAGGTGCGTCTACATCCATGGCATCCCCTACTTTTTCTGTCTCTTGTTCCTCCTCGTTTCCTTTTCCGTCCTTTTCCGCAGGCTCAGCCGGAGTTTCAGACGGAGTCAAGTCCGAAGACTCCTTGGATTGGTTCTCTTCTGACTTTTTCGCATCGCTAGATTTCACCGTTTGGGCGGGGGCTGAATCCGTCTTGGGATGAGAAGAATCATCGGGGTTTGTCGCCTCGGTGGATTCGGCTTCGGTTTTAACTTGGGCACCTGATGCTTTCTCTTTTTCATCATCATCATCATCATCATCATCATCATCATCATCATCATCACCACCATGACTCTTTCCCTCGTCACTCTCCTTCCCAGCTTTTTCATCCGGTACCTCCTCTTCATCTCCCTCCTTCGCATCCGCCATCTCCACGTCGTCTGTTTTCTCCCCTTTATCAGCTACGCTGTCGCCGTTGACAGCAGGAGAGTCGTCCTTCTCCGCTGCCTTGGTGTCGTTAGATTCATCCGTTTTCGACTTGGGTGATGCTCCATTGCCGTTGGTCTCCGGTGCCGCATCCTCCTCTGACTTAGCACTGTGTCTAATGCAAAGAAGAATTCCTGTGTCAGCCAGGCCCGTCCCATTGGAGTTATCAATAATTTGATTCATCATTTGGTGGACTCACCCATTGACCGGCTTCACTCCTGCATCGTCCACCGCCATCTTATCCTCCTGTTCACCCTTCGCTCCGTTTTTTTGGCTTGCGACTTCGCTGGCCATGACTGCCATGCAGAAATCGTACTTTACCCAGTCGTCCTGACCCGAGTCCACATCAATGCTAGTCGTTAGGTGAAGTCTGTCAGAGCGCTGTCAGTAAGTGAATTTGGAGGATTATTGCATGTCAAAAATAGAACCAAAAGGAATAGCATTAGATATAAAATCAGTCACATAGACAGCAGATGAAGTGCTGCCCTGGCTTCATCCGGTACGCATTGAACTAGTCCGGTGATATCATGTCAAAATACGTCCACACTACTCCTGGATTGCTGGTTCCACGACGTCCGTTGCCGCAGTCGCATTCACGCCATCGAGCCTCATCGGAATAGCAATTCACCTAGAGTGGCAATGCCTCGGGTTACACACTTGCAAGTCAAGGCGATTCAACTTCTAAAGAATAGGCAATTCAATAGGCGACGGCGTCGTATACGGGAACCATACTCGAATTGGAAATCGGCAGTGCCTCCAAGGCAGTAGGCATACGCGGATATATTTCATTGCTCGGCAACATCTATCATGGATTGATTCCACGTGCTTGATCCAGGTCCAATGAGAAGGCGAGCGCATACCAGGATCGCGCCTTCCTAAAATGATCGACATGACAACCGAAGTCGCAACGGACCAATGCCGAATGAATGCAAGCTGTGGCTGAAATAACGAATATACCGGTCGCGCTGATGGAATCGATGTATTGCAAGCAATGTGACAGATGCATCGTAACCATTTCGGGTAGGCGACGCGAAAAATGGTGGTAGCGCCATTGAGCGCCGGCGTTGTTGTAGATAGCGGCATTGGAAATTCAGATGCGCATCCAAATGCGCATTGCGTATTTCGATGAAGAGAAATGATGCAAACAAAAGAAACGAAATCATTCAACTGGAACGATGATCCAGAATAAGAAATAGAAGAAATGAAATGAAATCTGTGGATGATTTACCTTACTCAGCTCACAACACCAAGCGCAAAACCCACGATATCCTCCCAAGCAAGTTTGGCAGGTATGCGTAGATTCGGCGCGGTAGGTTGCACTAGTTTGCCCAGCCTGATTGGCGTGCTCAGCGTCAATGCGCGACACTTATCAATCTCCAGTGCGCAGGTCGCGGCGTTGTTTTGCAAAGCTGTCCTTCTCGGATGAACGGACAGTGGTTATTAAAAATAAATAAAAATAAAAGTGCGACGGGCAGACCAGCGATTTTATATTGGGCCAGGTGCAAGTGTTTGCGACGCGACGGTCGGGGGCCGGGGGCTGCTGGCTGATTTGCCGATGCAGCGACGTGTTGTGTGCACCGCAAAAGGCCACCGCTGACACAGCAGCGGCAGATAATTGGATTGAAAACCCTTGGGCTGTATCGCCTCTGCCTTAGGGACTGTCAATTCCTGAGTTGTTTTTGACTGAAAAGAAAAAAAAGCGGTAATGCGGATGCGTGTGCAGGTGTTGATGGTGCAATGAACTAAATCAGACCAAACCAGCCAGTGCAGCGCGTTGGGAAAAGGTTATGGTGGAAAATCTCGTGATGATGAGGCGTGGTGTTTTGGGATCTGGCAGGTGCGCAAGCAAGTCTTCAAAACTAAAGCAAAGCTTGCGATGCGCCGGCCAACAAAACAAGCCTAAAACCCACCGGGAAGTACGGAAAGCCTTTTCGAGGGGTGTGGTGCTGATCCCGTGCTGAGGCAACCACGACGTGCTGTGATTTGCTGCGCGTAATCTCGGCAGCCCAGTCAGTCGGGGGTGTGGGAGAAGAAAAAAAATCAAAATTTAGGGACGGAGAGCTCGAGTGCGCCGGGAATGCTCACAATCAGTAGCGACCGGCAGCAGAAGCGGGCAAATAAGAAAAAAGGGAAGAGAAAAATTAAAGCCTGGGCTAATTTCTTTTATTTTCCTCAACTTAAGAAGGCATTGTGACTCACAAGGTACCGTAGAGAAACCGTACCGTATCTAAGGCCTGGGCGGTGCAAGCTGTCTCTTGCTCATGCAGCGTCGGCGGATTGCGATGGGTAGTAAAGGTGAGGGGAGATGTGGAAGAGGAAGGCAAGCCGGACTTAAAAAATTTTAAGCGAGTGGGAAAACGAACGGACAGACGTCGAACGCTTCCTAGCTCCACGTCCCTAACGGACGATTCAAGCAGGGAGCTGCGACCAGGGCAGCTAGCTTTTGCACGAGTAGGGACGGGAGCTTGGACGTCGACATGCGGGGGGGGGCCTACGGTGCGCATAATTTGAGGAAGGAGCGAAAGATACCATGGTACTTACCACCACTGCAACTGGCTGGTCCTTGAGGGTTCACGTTGTAATGTGATAATGTTCGGATTAAATCGAGCGGCGATGTCGGGGCTTGGTGGTTTGGTCCTCGTTGCGATGAAGGCGTGGGGATGAAGAGAATGGATAGAATTAGATCTTTTGGTCTCTTCTCGAAGAAAAGGGAAGCAAAAGAATGCTTGATTACGAAATCATTAAGATCGTTCAATTTGAAAGAAGCTTGGAAGGAAAACAGGGGTTCTGAGTGGTGGTTGAGGTTGACTTGGTGATCGAAGCATCAACCGAAGTGGCTTGGCTGCGAGCATCAAAAGCGCAGGGAAGAAAAAAAAAAAAAAAGAAAAAGACTTCGCCACGCAAAAAGGCGGGCGCACCAGCCTTTATTTGTATTACCCAAGTCCAACAAGAGGAAATGCGACACGCCCACCCCTGCTCCTCGAGCGGGGCTAAAGCCAATGAGCTAGCCTGCTAGCCCCAAGCCGAGCTTGGGATACCTGGAGAGCCAATTACGCCAATCGACTCGGTGGAACGCGAAACTTGGATTACTGTGGTCAAAGGCATTAGAAGCGTACCCCCGGTCCAGTATCTGCAGACCCCCAGTCAGATACCGCCCAAAGTGGCTTAGAGCAACGTATCCGCATGAGAAGCCAATCAGTGTTGAGAATTTCTTACTAACGGAATGAAGCCCTTGACGGAGTGAAGCAGTCACAGAGAAATAGGAAATCTCGAGCTCTTCCATGGAAAACAAGGCTTTATGAGACGAAAGTTGGATGCATTGATAGCCTAGAGAGGTATCTACAATCTCGCGCAAGCAGATATCCGGCTTGTTTCCGCCAATGCAAGTTATTTAAGTGCGATGCAAAATCGTGCGCAGTAATACTGCTGGACCGGTTTTGGTGGCATGGCCAGCCTCCAAGCAGAAGTACCCAGATACACGACCGGGGGAACGTGACACGCAGTGGTGGATGGCATGACCAATCACCACGCGTTGACTTTGTCACGGGTGGAGTCGAGCTGGGTCGTGTCCAGTAAACGGCAGGGATATGTGTGGGTGTCGGTTACTAGACTCGTCCAAAGTACGGCGTACAAAGCAGTGATACCGGTAAGTGTGGCTGGAGGGAGCGTGCAGAGGCAGGGGCTAAGCTGATAAGTCGCAGTGGAGGAAAGAGCAACCCCCCTGTGAGTAATATTAGCTTCTTTAGCTCAAGTCTTATCGTTATCGTTATCGACACCAGGAACTTTTATCACAGTAGGGGAAAAAATTCTGGGTCGCGGCTTCCGTTGAGTTACCAGGCGACACCACAAGTCGCGACAGCCATTGATCGCGACGGAAGAAGACGATCCAATTGTCGGAGGCACCCACTCACAGCTTAGGACCGGCCTGTTCATCCGTCGGTCTTACACATTGGCTGTACCTCGACATTGCGCACAACCTAAAGATTCTTCTTTCAAGCCGCCGTGATGCCGGCCAAAAAGCGGAAAGCCCAGGCTACAATCGCCGCGCCGACGGTTCGAAAAGATGCCAAAGGCTCACTCAAAGCGACGATCAATGAGGCCGAGACATCAGTAGCGAATTCTCACAGCAAAGTTGGCGATACCAAAAGGGCCAAGGCCGAGCGCGTAGAGATTGAGATCTCGAGTGATGCAGAAAGCAGCGAATACGATCTAACGGATGAGGAAGATGAAAATCATGCCCATGAGCAAGCGAGCAAATTCACCTCAAATAAGCATAATGCCAACCCCGCGTCCAAATCCGAAGTAATAGAAAACGACGACAATGACGACAATGACGACAATGATGACAACGATGATAAGAACGGCGACACAGCCATGATCTCTCCCGAAGGCGAATCCGACCAAGAAGCCGCCGCCGCTCCCTCGTTCGGCGACCTCATCCACGCCAACGCCCCCAGCACCACCATCGACGTATCCGCAGCCCTATCTATCGATCGACCGCAAACATTATCGCTTTCTTCCAACACCACCAGCATCAAGAAAACCTACACGCACCCGCCGCTCGCCTCCCTCGGCACTGTGCTCACCCAGGCCCTGCGCACCGACGACACCGATCTGCTCGAGTCCTGTCTGCACACCCCCGAGTTAGCCACCATTAGGAATACCATCCAGCGCCTCGACTCCTCGCTGGCGGGCATATTGATCGCCAAGCTGGCCGCGCGCATGCACCGCCGCCCCGGACGCGCGGGCACACTCATGGCCTGGGTCCAGTGGTGTCTTGTCGTGCACGGGGCAGCCCTGGCGTCGCAACCAGGACTAGTTGCGCAATTAGGGGAGCTAGGCCGCGTGCTGGAAGAGCGGTCGAGGACATTGGGATCGCTTCTGGCGCTGAAAGGGAAGCTGGATATGCTGGAGGCGCAGCTCCATTTACGGAAGAGCATGCAAATGCGCGGAGAGCGGGGTCGCCGTGGCCATGCGGAGGCGGATACTGAGGAGGGTGTGGTATATGTGGAGGGGCAGGAGACTGAGGCTGCGGCGGAGGCAGGCATGGATATGGGCGATGGTGACGATGATGAGGAGGAGGAGGAGGAAGATGGCTTGAGGGTCACGAACGGGATTGAAACTGATGAGGAAGATGAGGATGAGGGGAGTAGTGAGGATGATGACGCGGATGAAGAGGAGCTACACCAGGATGTGCTGGATGAGGATGAGGTCGATTACTCCGATGTCGAGCCTGTGGGTGAAGAAGACGAGGAGGAAGACGAGGAGGAAGAGGAAAGCGAGGTGGAAGCTGCGCCGCCGACGAAGAAGCCCAAGAGAAGTAGAAGATGAGTGAGGAGAGGCGAGGTGATAGA
>JAOYMO020041204.1:0-12257 GCA_025802455.2 Iodosphaeria phyllophila
CATTACTAAAAGTGCTTGATCAGATATTCTCATCAAGCAGTTCGAACGGATCCTTCCATAGGACTAGAGCGCAAGACGCCGAACGCTACAAGCGCAATTCGCTCGTACTACTGGCAGGTCTCGGCTTTGGGTAACTGCACACAGCTAGGACGGCCCGTGGCGAGAGAGTGTCCAACTCAACAAGGTCATAGGCACTTTCGTGGCACCTATGGCCACTCAATAACCTCGATTTGAAGAATCGAATGAGATTCATCCGATGGTCTGGTCACCGGCGCAATCGCAGCGTGTAACGCCTCTACCGGAGCCGCGCGAACTGGGTAGCTCGTCAATGGCAGTGGTATCGTCAACAACGACGAAGAGGGAAACAACCAAGCCTTCGCCATTTGCTAAATCATGGCCACATCTGGTAGCGGGCGGCGTGGGAGGTATGACGGCCGCGGTTGTCACAGCGCCACTGGATGTGTTGAAAACCCGACTCCAGTCAGATTTCTACCAAGCCCAACTGCGTGCTGCTCGCGCCGCAACTGGACACTCGCGACTAGGGCCCTTGCGATCCATCTCCTACCACCTGTCGGAAACAATACAGATTCTACGCGACGTCCACCGGTTAGAAGGTTCTCGGGCCTTGTTCAAGGGTCTTGGGCCAAATCTGGTCGGCGTCGTGCCAGCTCGTAGTATCAACTTCTACGTCTATGGCACCGGCAAACGCGCCTACTCAACTTGGACCGGCGCTGACGCCACTAATCCCGCAATTCATCTCGCTGCTGCTGTCACGGCTGGCATCGCCACCGGCACTGCGACAAATCCCATTTGGCTAGTCAAGACCCGTTTGCAGCTTGACAAGAACAACGCTGAGCGAAAGGGCGATGTGACTGCTCGTCGCTATCGCAACAGCTGGGATTGCATACGTCAGGTGATGCGCCATGAGGGTGTCACGGGTTTCTTCAAGGGACTAACCGCCAGCTATCTCGGAGTGACCGAGAGCACGCTACAGTGGATGATGTATGAGGAGATCAAGAGCCAGTTGCGGGCTCGAGAAGCGGCGCTCGTGCAGAGTGGCAGGGAGAGGACTTGGTGGGATTACACCGTGGATTGGACAGGTAATTTTATGGGCGCCGGTGCTGCGAAAGGATTTGCTTCGGCATTGACATATCCACACGAGGTAGGAGACTCATGCTCTTAGTTGCGTGCCTGTGTCCAGTACCTCCCGAGCAACCACTAATTGTCAAACGTAGGTTGCTCGTACAAGACTTCGTCAGGCACCAATGGCTGATGGTCGACCCAAATATCGGGGATTGATGCACTGCTTCAAGATCGTCTGGAAGGAGGAGGGTTTCATAGGTCTGTATGGGGGGTTGACTCCTCATTTGTTGCGGACTATCCCCTCAGCTGCCATTATGTTTGGCATGTACGAAGGTATTCTCAAGTTACTCGACGCCAAGAGCTAGGTGTAAAACATCGCCATCCCATCTCCGACCTGTCTAGAGACCAGATGTTCTCTGCAAGACTATCTTGACATGATTTTGGTACTGGCATTGCCAATCTCTAAACCATGAGCATAATGTTTCCTATCGTTGTAATTGAAAAATTACTGACGACAGCGATGAAAAGTGTTAGTACAAGAACAGGTAGCCTATCGTTTGCTATACGGTTTGTACGATTTAAGCTGCTAACCCGCTATAGTTCAGTCCCGACTATTAGAAATTGCTTCTACTCAGTTCCGCCAAGATATGGATTAAATCTTCGTGGGGAGATGAGCGTGACTAAACCACATGATTTCAACTGGTGACGGGTTGGATCTTGGGGCCATCCATGATCCAACCCATCAATCCTACGAGGCATTCGACGCGGCCTTTGCATCATGCCCAGATGTCGAAGCCAGAGCATTACGATGAACACACGCTGGAGTTACCGGCTCTAGCCATGTCCATGTCATGTATTGTTGCGTTCTTAAGTACAAAAGACAGAAATTAGCTTGACTGCACGAACTAGCATCTGGGCCGCAGTGGCCTAGGTTCATGAGGCGAGTATCGATCAAAACATGAATATATGTTGTCAAGCTAGGGTATGACTTCCTGATGATAATCGGACCCGTGACAGGATCCTCACGGTAAAGCTGATGCTGCGTGTTCAAGTCGAACATGTTATGATACCGAGCGTCAACGGGATGGGAAAACTGTACCGGGGATGATAAGTTGTAGGGAATCCATCTTGTTCTCTTGCCTACTATGTGGATCTCATGTAGGAACTAGTACCTATGTCCAAGTCACAGCGTAATTCCAATATCAATTTACCCAGCGAATGAACCAACTTGGTAGCCATGTCGACGTAATAATGCGCTCAAAGCGTCGGCTACGGCTCCTACGGACCTGGTAGGAATGCAAGCAAGCCAACCCAAAACTTCAAATGCCCCGCTAGAAACCACAAATGCCTGCTCTCGATACCAGTTGCAAGAATAGAAACTCCAATAAATCGCCACATCAAACGGGACGATTGCAGCCGTACTCTTACTCACTAAACGCGAACCTAACAGCAACCCGGTCCGACCCATCTCTTGAGACTCAAATGACCCATGCCCACAGGTATTCATCCTCTCGCCACTGTATTATCTATCATGCACAAATGTAAGCATCATAGTGTACCATCGCAAGAAGTCAGCCATGGCCGTGTCATCAGTTTTTCTTTCTCTCTTGCTCGATTTCGCATTACGCTGAGTCTCTACCACAAGTTCTTCACATAGATGTGTCCTCCAGTCTCATTGTGGTGTAGATAGGTATTGGGATTCCGTGCAGTACAGAACTCGGCATGTTCACCAAGCGTTGCGATCCCAGTTTGGGTCTAGAGTGTCAACGAGAATCATCAGAAGACCGTTAGTCATGAATTTGGCAGAGCCGAATGTTGAAGTTAACTCAGCAGGATACATAGTATAAGGCAACACACCCTGAACAAAGGCTGCGAGCACTTTACTGCCTGTCTGCAGCAACGGATGGCCAACAACAATCTTGAGGAATTTCTCCAGGCCTTGCCGACGACCTTCTATCACGTCATCGCTGAAGCGGTTGGTGAAGACTTTGCCGGGTAGCGGAGGGATGGTGACGCGAGCGCTCTCGCGCTCTAGGATATCGCGAAAGTACTCAAAGTCACTATAGCGACGGCGCACTGAAGACTGGCGCAACTTGAAGGCGGGGATGTTTGTGCGACAAACTATCTCGTAGTCGGTGTACATGCTTCGACCAAGGCCGTGCGTCCGTGGTTGACGCACCTCAATCTCGAGAAAATTTTCGGGCGGGCCATATATTTCGTCAAAGGACTGTTGACGCGTGTCCGGCATCGAAGACATCGCCGTGCGTGCCATGAAGCTTGCCATGCCTCGTGGTGACCCAGATGCAGCAGCTGCAGCCGCCGCCGCCGGTGACAAGGGCGGCGGCGGCGGCGGCTGCTGCTTAGTCGCCGTTGAATTCCCTGCTGTCGCCGTGGTTTCTGGTGTCGTAGTTGCAGCGGTTGCTCCGGTTGTTGTTGTTGCTGCCGGATGAGACGAGTTGCTGGAGCCTGGTTGATTCTGTGGTTCGTTCATGAGCAGAGTTCGAGGTTGCGCCGTCGCTGCCTTACTTCGAGGGTGATTCCTTGGTCATTCGCGTCCTAAATAACAAACGCGAAGATACTGAAAACGATTTGGTTATTCCCAGTGGCGATGTTATCTCACGTATCCGTACGATCTTTGAATATAATAGTGGTGAGCAGATGCAGAGCTCCCCTGAAAGCCACTAGCACCGTACTAAGAGGGAAACGGAAGCCCCCGCACCGTCCAACTTCTTCAATTTTTACCCCTATCAGTGCATATCTAGATGGTGCATAAGCCCGTAGTCGTACAAAGCTTCTGTTGTGTGTGGGTAGGTCTTTATGCAAGATTTATGGAGAAGCTAGCGTAGAATAAAATCCACATTCTCTTCGTCCTCTCTATGTTGCAGATCGTCTTAGACAAGGAGGTAGCGTATCTCCCCTAACATGTCACTTTTCAGTCCTCATCAGTGCCCTTGATCTACCGGCATGATTGCTTGCTGTACCTACACCCGTTCACTCAGTGTAATTACTAGAAAACCACTACAGGACCTCCATGTTTCCGAAAAGTCGTCAGCGGGTCAGCATGGAAAACACCTTCGAAACTTGGCCGCTAAAAGAAAAAGAAATACTCGAATAGGGTGAGATTCCTTCCGACCATCATGTTATTCTTCCCTGGGGCACAGGTGCCCTCTGTGTCTGTCCACATCTTTTTGGAAACGGGAAGTTAGTGCACACTGAGCAGAAATTGCTATTACCTTACGCTTTCAATAGTCTATCCACAGCAATACAGCCGCTGTGAGATATTCGAGTTATTATTACGCGTATCAAATTTAATTTTGTACTGGGTCTACGCTCTTAATTGCGATTAGGCTGCGCTCCGTAATGAACACGTGCACGACAAGCCGGGCAAGCTGATTTACTGCGTACACAGTAATTACCTAATCAGAGCTTGTTGCGCATCATGGTCGTTCCTATTGGGGTGAGGCGAGTGGGCGGAAAAAGTGGGACCCGGACAGGTGACTACCGAAATACTGTACGGGAGCAAGCGGTCTACTGTATAGTAGGCAAATATCAAAGCCGCACAGCCGGCTGAGTCCTGCCCACAGGAAACTGGTTGGCTGGACTTGACTCACCGTGCGGCTTTGAAATCTGTCTGGCGGCTGGTTCGGCTTCGAATGCGCTACGCCTATTACTAGGTATCCTATCCATCAGCCAATGCCAGCAATGCACACCGTACTATACTGAATTTTTGGAGAAGCGCGGCCTGATCGCAGTCGAGAAGATATCGGTATCCTCGAATATGGATTCCGCATAGCACCTGAGCGCTCATCCAGATCATTGTAGGCACCCAATGAGTGGTTGGTATTACAATTATGCGTGTGTGGCCGCAATGGGCCCCTATAGTACCTACTGAATAGCCCTCTGAAATTAAAGGAAAGGGGAAACTCTACAAATGCCGCATCTGGCGCAACACCCATAATTGCTGGTGAATCTCTACTTATTGCTCAGTAAATCGCCGGTTTAGGTTGCATTACTATGCGATGGACTGGTGATAAAAGTTGAAAGATAAAGAAGAGAGAAAAGAGACTATCTGAATAATTGCATAGGTTAGCACTTGGGTGCATCTCGAAAGCGGTCACCAACTGATATTCTGCTGTGGGGACTTATCATGCATCTCCATGCATCCAATCATATCCGCCATTTCCAACACTACTTCCGACCGTATGATAGGATGTACTGTGGGAAGTGCGTGAGGCACAGGCTAATGCGTATACCACCTGGGCTGGGGCCTGGCTATCATACGAACTCTTGTACGAGCAAGCCTCCATGGACAACGGACACGAGGCGATTTAGGTTAGCCGAGTCTGTCGTACTTGGCGGATCTTAGCCATAAGCAATGAGCTCATGAGGAAACTCATACAGAATTCCAAAGTTCTGGTGCAACTGAAGCCCCACCGCCCACATTCACTACACAGGCAAGCTGAGAATCTTTCGAGCTGCACATGGACTTCTACAAAAGACCCTGTAGTTTCCAATACTTCCGCATGGTTAGCTGGAGTCTGCATCGTATTTGTACCAATAATTACTGGCATCAAACGTGCTAGTATTATTTTCTCCCGCTTCTGGAAAATAGCAGTGCGGTCAAACTTATCCTAGAATAATCCAAGTCAGGTTTCATCCAGGGGATTACAGAGCTTCACGATGAGAAAACGTTGAAATGCTAAAGGCATAGGGAGTAAACCGCGATTTCATTGATGAACACCTAAAGCCATTCCGAGCTCTTATTGATCAGAAACCTCAAGCCCACACTGCACCGCTTCCCATTACTTGTTACCACCCATATCGTATAGGAACCCGATGTACCGTATGGCCTGCCTCCCAGCAAGACCTCATCCCACCTGTCCCATGAATCTCCCACGAACTCAGCCGCTCTTCGCATCCTCCCACTCAACGGCTTGCCAGCAAGCAAAGAATTTTGGCCATTCCGAAGGCCAAACACAACGCCATCCATCAAATCAGAAGTGCATATTCCCACTTGTCCTCGTAAAAACCTGACATGACAACCTCCATAGTCCCTGGCGCCACTGCATTTCATTAATGAAATAATTGCACTCAATTTTCAGCCGAGCCCTGTGGCAGACATGCTGGGTTCTGGGCACTGTCAGTAGAATGAGAATTGTTCACCGGCCACCGAAAAGCCGGTGAATCGCATGACAAGTCAGTGCAACTCCGAGGACAGTGACGCACAGGCAGCCGCTCGCAGAATGGCTTCCATAGCTTCCCATTCGATGTCAGCCATCTCTGCGAGAGTCATGTTGTCAGACGCCTCCCCACTGGGGAGACCAGAAAGTTTCTTGTAGCACCAGAAGTGGCCCCAGTAATCGTCTGTGGTCTTGGCCAATTTCAAGATATCCTGCTTGGAACGGATGTCCATCCGCGCCATTTCAGCACGGGTCGCGTTGCGGATGAGGTCGATGTACCACTGCAATACGTATCAAGTTAGCGACATCTGAAAGTTTATAAAATGGGGCTTGGCTATTCGACCTACCTCAACCACATCCAGAGGCATATTCGGGTTTGGGCCCAAGGTGTATTGATGAACCCAGCGATGAGCTGAACGTGGGAGATTGAATTCTAGCATCTGCTCTGGCGGCATCCCCACTATGTAAGCGATCGAGTCCTTTTGTGTCACTGTAAAGCCCGGGCAAAGCATGATGGCATCAACGAATCGGCATAGTAACTGTGGAGTAAGGCGGCCCGTGTTCTTCCCTTTCTTCAATGAGTCCTGAAGCAGTCTGACAAGCTTGGAGCATGCATCGTAGATGTGGTGGCGTTGCTTGATTGTGACGTGGCTCGTCATGTACCAGGGGAACTTCTTGAGGGTGCTGATCATGCACTCATATGCCCGTTCGGGGCATTGGCGTGAGAATGGGGACTGTGGATATGAAGCAGTGAGTTAGCTTGTCTCATAGGACATGGGTCGTCGATACTCACCCGTTGTGGATGTTCAACATGCTTCACAAGCATAGTCATCTCTTCCGCTGTGACAAAGGACTTGAAATTGTTCCATGGCTCTCGCGGCTTCAAAGGCATAATTTGAGGGTGGGATCCTTTCCATTCCACGCCCTTTGCAATGGGGAACAACTCCTTCATGAGCTTTGACGGGCTGGACAGTTCATAATCAACTGGACGTGTCTCCAAGCGTGGCGCGCGGCCATTTTCCGTTGCTTTGTTCCAGCGCTGAATAGCCATGAGGGCATCTTGGGCGCTGTGAAACTCAATATAAGCATCATTGGTTTTGCTGCTGACACGATCCATGATGATATGCACTGGCTCGTCCACATCATTGAGGATCTTGCTGTTACGGCCAGTGATGGCAATGATTTCGGCACGAGTAACATTGTATGGAACCTAAGAAGAGTCCAGGTCAGAATAATTTCTTCGTTTTGCACTTGAAAGTCATGAACTACTCCCAAGACTCACGCATTTGAGAAGAACGACCCCGTTTAGCTGGGAGCTTTGCACGGGGCATTGTCTAGCCGTCTCCACAAAGGGAATGTTTTCGGGATTCGTGAGAGCTTCAAAAGTTAGCTGGCCATTTCCGACAACGTCACCCAGCTGAGACGAGCGCGGCTGTGTCAGCTCGAGGCTTGGCTGACGCCAAGATGTTACAGAGCGCCGAGGGCCATCCACGCAAAGCGGTGCCGAAATGGAGGTTAGGATGCCAGTTGACTGTGCAGCTCCATTCGAGAGGATTTGAATGTCGTTATTGTAGCCGCGTTCCACCACTTCGCTAACTTGTTTCTGGCGCAGCCCAGAGCAGGGCGGAGAAGAAGGGAGGTGCATCCCCTGACCTTTACTGTGCTCAACATTGATCTGGTTAGTAAGCTGGCTATCTACGTGATGGCCATGATCTGTCCAACCGCCCAATCTGGCCCGATTGTGCCGATCCGGAGGCGAAGATAGCATCATATGGACCTCTTTATTCGCATCAGTGCTCGAAATGAGCTTGGTTAACTGGTTACCAGAGTGGTAATCGTGTTCCATCATGCTGACCAAATGGAACTGGCTCAGGCGACGAGGGGCGGAAAGGGGGGCAAGACAGACTGCCTCATCCTTGCCACGGTCCATATCGTTCTGACTGATGGAGAGCGTTTGAAGCGGTTCGTCGAAGGTGTCCTTGGGGGACGTACTGTTGTGAGACACCAACGTCTTTTTGTCTTCAAGCAGAACAGTTGTCTCTGCAAGAAAGACTTAATTAGAAAAGTCCTGTCAAAGGCCAGAAAGTTTGTGATCTCATTGTAAACTCACTATCACGGCCACTCGGGATAGATCGAATTAGGCCACTTTTAGATGCAACACCTTTCTCGCCAGCGGCACTTGACATCTGAGCATTGGCAGCTCCGTCAGGGGTGTTTTGGCTTTGAGAGAGGACTGATACCATCAATTTCTCGCTGCGATCCTCTTTTCTGATAGATACTCTCTGCAATTCCTCCATCGTTAGCTAGGTTTGTACACCGAAAATGCATAAATGCTTAAGACGGGGTAAGGCGACATGAGACAGCAACTTACCTCCTGGTTGTCCACATCACCAGTCGGATGCGGCATAAAAGGCTCGCAAGCAGGGTTCAGCTTCGATGAAGTCGAGGAAACAGCGGAAAGGGGACTACCAATTTCGGAGTGTGGGAATTTACGAGATTCAGGAATGGTGAGGGTGGTGACTTTGGTAGGCGAATCCACAGCGGTGAGTCCCATTTTGTTCGTGGTGCCACCACCTCTTGAATTCGTGCTCTGGAAGTCTTTCGAACCATCATCCTTGTCAATCACTGGTGTAGGTGAGAAGAATGAAGCGCCGCTGGGTTTGTCATCGAGAGGCGAGGGCGAGTATAGCGGAGCGCCGCCACCGGAACTATCAGAAAGAGCCGGGCTGATCAAGCCGCTCAAAGCCTTACGGGGCCCGCGGCCGCCGAATCGGCGGAAACGGCCGGGACGGGGTGATCCCATCGTTTCTTGGTCGGGCAGAACTCTCAACGCTGCATCAGTATTCCAGTCAATATCCGGAATGGATTGTGTCAAGTAGAAACAAGGAAGGGTTAAATAGATGAACTGACTTCACTAATGAAAGATCGCAATGTCAGCTGCGGAGAAAAGGCTGAGGAAGAATGAAGACTCAAAGGAATGGAAGCTGGACCGTTAGTTAGTGATGAGTGCTGACCGAAGAGATTGCCGCAGAGCGAGGGAGGTGGGTCAACTACATTTGCATCAACAAATCGACATGTGGGAAGGTCGGCAAATGACGATGCAAATGTAGAGAATTTGCTAGCTAAGCGCAAGGCTGCAGAGGGATTGAACAATTGTGGAAGAGTAAATCGTATAGAATACGTACTGTGCCTTCCAGAAGAAGGAAAGCGGTACGACGTATCGCGCTTGGAGTAGAAGTCGCAAAGTTGACGATGGCACTTCACCATCAAGTTTAAAATTGGGTAGAGAGACGCAGGAGAATCAGCTTGTTGAAGAGCGATCAGCTCGAGGTCCTTATGATGTTCTCTGTAAACAGTGGAAAGGGGTTTGCGCAGTTGGAGTGTGCAACAAGGAACAATGATGCTTGGTCGCAGGTATCTGTGAGTAGTCAATCTAGTTGATCGGGCAACTGATGAACGGAACTTTGAAGGTAGCGACCCAGTGACTCAACTTCAGCTCTTTCCTTAATCGAATTATGCATTGGAAGCCTAGAAAGATCACTTGAAGCAAGCTATCAGAAGTTAGGAAAGCGCAGAAGTGGGGGAATGTCGGTTTCAACTTTCCCCTGCGATGTAGTCTCGCTTCTTCTATTATATCTTCATTGACTGTAAGGCCCAGCTTAACGCAGCGCATTTTCAATAGCTAAGTCGTCGAATGTGCTCTTCAAGTTTGTTTCTCCGCCTTCGGTTAGGACAACAGAATAATCCGGACTGCTCGGTTGCCTAACAACCCGATTACCCTACATCAACGTTTCACAACCGAGTATTTTTCTTGTAGTTTTCCAAACCTTCCGTGCAAATCCCTCTACCCAAAATGATTCAGACTCTTCATCTAGCTTTGTCGATTGGAACAATAGTAGCATTTGCTGGACATGGTTCGCGTAGAAGAAGTTCACGAAACCCCCCAATCTCTATGAAGTGCCACAAGAATCACACGGGATCGTCACTAGTGCCATTGACTCCTAGAATTGACACGAAATATGACAAGAGTAATACTGCAATCACGCACTGTAGAGAAACAGGTTCTTCAAACCACAAGTACGCCAATGGACACCCTCAAGCTAGAGGTATGGCGGGTAAAGCACAAGCAGAAAACATAAATTTGCCACGAGGCCCACCATAAATAATTTACCTACCATCCCCCAAAATTTCTCGACGTTGGAATGTCAACTAGGATCACCTGGTTTCTCTCCGAACTTTTGGGGAAGGATGATACAGGTAGAAGAATTGTAGCTCCTATGCCCTATGGAAAGGAAACGCTCGTTATAATGGTACAATGTTGGCAGGAAGCACCGTTCTATTCAATTGTCATCAGCAGAATAAGGAACCTGATCAGGGGCAATATGGCTAATCGGGTCTAAATATTGCGACAGGCAAACAAACAAGCTGACGAACCAAAGTTTTGGAAATCTTCATCGCCTTGAGTTACTTTGAATGGATTGACTACTTTGATTGCCGTGTAGAATCTTTCTGAGCCGCATTGGCCACACTGTCAGGATGGTTTGTCCTGGCACAATAGGTAGACCATGTTTAACAGAGCAAGGCCTTGATCCAATGTCACCCACGAAATACAGCCCGTTGCAGATGATGTAATCCTCGCAAAACTTCCCACGCGCTACTAGGAACCATAATGGTTTATTCCACCACCTTCTGGCAAGTCTAAATAGAGGCAGGAATATCCTCCAGCTATGGGGAATTGAGGACTACTGTACCGGTACTGTCTCAGAGTTCCATCTTGCTTCCATGCAAGTTCGCCCTATTTTCATTTTGTGTCTCTGCGGGTGAGTGGGGACAGCGGAAGGCACGACCAAATACTGTGTACACAGCAAGTAATGTAGAGGACTGGACAGTGAATTCGCAATGATAGTGACTCAATTCATAATCATATGTATCGTCGCCAGTGATTTTGCCACTGTGTGGGTCATGCTTGTGAGGACAAATGAACCCACGTGACAGTGCAACCCAACCATCCGGCAGAATGACCCACCGCCTTGGGAGCATCGGGACCTGCACACCGGGCATAATCTCCTTCATCGTCTTTAGTACAACATCCACTGACAAGTACTTGTGTACTAAGCTGTGGTTCCAACCAAAATAATCGATGATGGGAAGATCCCGTGGTGCGCCCTCTAGAAAACTCTTTTCTTCAGAGCCAGCCATACCTATGGGCAACGCCGTCGTGATTATCGCGTACTGGTAATCAATGAAGATACGGCCAATTCAGTTCATTCTTGGTTGAATCGTCGAAGTCGAAGCTCGCCGGGCATCCTCGCGACCGACCAGCTGTCTAGAGTCACCGCGCGGCTTCCCGGAATCCATTTGCGAGAACACATACAGTAGGGGAAAGGTGGAATGAACGAGACAAGTCTCAACAGCTTCTGAGCTACGTATGCTATGAGGAGACTCGGAACGTGCAGCTACCCAACACTTACATAAACATAAAAATAATTCGGAGTTGAAATCCTTGCCATAGAAAGTCTTTCTTGGTTTTAGCAGCATCTTTTTTAAATGCGTCAAGGCACAAGAAGGGGAAAACGAAGATCGATCTTGCCTTTGCCAACGCAAATCAGAGATATTTTGACCAAAGTTATTCATTTGACATGCTTGCAAGCTACAATTATCATATCTAGACTCTATCGGCGTCCAGACATGCTACTAGACCTTGTCTGTGGGATATCACGAACGCCAGAACCATTTACATAACTCTAGAATTTAGGGGCAGGGGCTGCAATAATTGTGGGAACATAGTGTCCAAGAGGGTCGTTATTGAGTCCCAACTACACAATTTTATAATCCTGCAAGTCGTATCTATATCGAGGGTTCACTCATAGCACGTATAATGGCTACCACAAACGAAAAAATTGAACGATGGGATAGGTACTTCTCCATTTCACTCGCCAGGATCGGGAATGGCCATCATGAATACTATGTTTCGGTATTCGACCACAGGATTCG
>JAOYMO020041292.1:0-12251 GCA_025802455.2 Iodosphaeria phyllophila
GCACCCGTTCCAGCATCCCGCTCCCTCGTGCATTTACCCAACGCAGGAACATGCACTCTCTGACACCAATCAACCAGCAATTGTTTTGCTGCTGTTCGAGCACGTGTAGACAAGCTGGCGCACGGTCTCAGAGAGCGGACTCTTCTTCAAATGCCGGAGCCGGGAGCCTATCTATCTTGGCTGGCAACAACGAGCAACAACGTATCCAAGCTTGGATAAGAAGACAATCAAAGCCTCTAAACCTCCTCTGTCAATAGAATCCGCATTGCAATTATCTGAAATCTATGCGGCTAAAATTTGAGCATATCAAAACAAGTGGATGCGGGTGTACTGTAGAGAGTATAAGGCAGTTTCCACTTAGTCTCCTTGCCCATGGTTGACGAGAAAATGCTTAACTTTCAAACCCAGATAGCAACACGACCACGATACGGACGACTACCGATATGATTCCAATTTAATCTGAATCCAGGATATCTAATAAATGTAATTGCTTGGTCACGCCAGCTCAGAACGTTTGGATGCAGTCCCACTGCGAAAATACAAGCAGCTCACAGATTCCCTCAACCTGACCGTCCGATATATTAATCCGTGCTCTAGACAGGAGGCCAATGCGGGATGATTGAAGCTCCATTAGATTGTCACAAGTAGGGATTGATCTCTGGAATACTGATCCTCATCGCAACCTAGCGCCACATGTACTGTCACAATCACGAAATATCCATATTACCGGTATTACCGTACGGAATGGGGCGCCTAATATCGTGGCGTCAAAGGCTTCGGGCCGTGCCCTGCAACTGTCCCCCGGTTCAACTTTCCCGGGTGATGCGTCATTATTGGGGTATTAGGATTCGAATCCAAGAATGATCTTCTCATCGGGGTCTCGGGCTTGCCATAGTACAGTATCATCCTGTTCTATATCAGGGCGCTGTGTAGTGGTGAGCCCGCAAAGGTGACATTTCCACGCGGCGATCATCGGATATTGGGATTCTTATCGGCATCACCCAATGCTTCAACTTGCCAGTGGAGATCAACGTTCTACAGGTAGTAGGTAGCACCGAAAGATGCTTGCTGCTCCCAGATACAACAATACTACACATCATGCCATGCAGTCTCAGTTGGAACAGAAGCATTTTGTGGGCTTCTATCCCCACGTTAGCGTTGCGCCTCTCATGTGACATGTCGGCATATCACCATATCCAAACTCGTAACTCGAAGTCGTGTTGGTTCGTCGTACCGGTAACCCGAATATGTGAAATACGACAGAGCAAACAAAATTCCCGTCTTGGCGCAAGATTGATGTGAATTCATTTCCCGTTTCAGACGGACAAGCCACAGCGGGGTTGCTCATGTACATGAAAGCCCATATCACGTCGGCAATTCATTGGCCTGATAATATCCTGATGGCAAATTCCCAACTGCGACATGAGAATCTTAGAAAAGGCATGTTCAGGACAGCTTCTGTGTATGTATATCCTCTTTGATCACACCGAAAGCTAAGGAGCGGCTCGCAAGGCTCGGGACGCTTGCCACGAACTCTTGGCGTGATCCCGCCTTAGAATACAGTGGCGTTGTGTCTTGTCATTGCAGGCTGTTGCAGCGATTTCGGCGTGTAGCACCGTCTCTACGTGCGGGATCGGTTGATGCCACTGGACATCGAATTCACGACATGACAGCCGCTCCTCAGCTTTCGTCGTTGCTATTTGGGAAAGACGACAGTAAGCTACTTCGTAAAATGTAGGAGGTATGGGCGTCTCCCGCAGACTAAACACCAGAGCACTGGACCATACGCTCAACATTGTTGTCGCTCACGACACAGCCCATACCGGTATACCGGTACCAGCATCGAATGAGATCTATCGTTTCCACGGAATAGGTATCCGCAAGCACATGCAAGTTGTGTGACCTTTTCACAACCGAGCCCGCGGGTTTTCAAAGTGACAGGTCACACAAGACCCCAGAAGAAATACTACGTAGGTCATAATGCACAAACATGCACCTATTGCTGTACCGCAATGCGATAGATACAAAACGAAGGAAGTTTAAATACGTGTGTCACGGATTCCCAGGACTTCCAATTGGATCAGTCATCCTAATGAGGATGAAAAGACCTTAAGATGCTGTTTCTATTTGTCGAACAGGCTACCGGTGGGCCAAGTTCGAAGAAGCTGGTATCTATACAGTACCTAGAAATCTTCCGTAAAAGGACCCGTGCTGCGGATCTGGCGTTCGTGCCCGTACCGAGGAAGTGACCCGACTGCTCCGAACATCGGCCGGATCTTCCGGCGTATGTAGCCGGCATAGGCAGTCGGCATGGGGCTGTTAGTTTGAAAGAGGGGCCAACTGACAGATGAAAAGAAAGCTGGGTTACCAAATCGGGTTACGCGACTACCACGTCGGTTACTTTCCATATCCCCTTGAATGTCAGAAACTCGCAAACAAGCAAAAAGTCATGCAGAGCACACGGGCGAAAGTGTGGACTTCATACGCTCGATTTTTCTTACGCCTGGTTCATCATTTGATTTGTTCGTTGGGCGAATTTGATCTTTGCCACCCATTGTCTCTTAGATAATACTGTTTGCAAGTTTTCAACACACTCAGGGGATAATGATGAGTGTACGGTATCACCTTATCTGTCAGAGTGCTGCATCTACCAAATTGTGTTGCTCTCCTGTGAAAGGAACATCAAGAGTGTCTCCAAAGATTGGTATTTCATGCGAGGCCAAACAACAAGAGTTGTCCGGCGATGAACCGAGGACGAAAGCTTATGCATATCAATGAGCAATAAGAAACGATTTTGGCCGCTGGAATGAAATTGTCTAAATTAAGAAATATCACAAGTCAAGGCTGACAGATCCTCTTTGCTCCTGAATGCTTCTAGAAATAGACCTCTTCACCATGTCCGGTTCGTATCGGTTAACTCTGCGACGGTTGCGATTCTGATTTTTCTTCTGTCGCCTTTTCTTCTTCCGCCTTTTCTTCTACTGTCTTTTCTTCTCCTGCCTTGTCTTCCCCTACCTTTGCTTCTCCCTCTGGTGCTGGCGTCGAGCTTGGTTTAGCAGCAGATGTTGCTTCACCTGGCTCAGTAGCTGTAATCGGCTTCTTATCCACCTCCTCACCCCTTATGCCGTGAACTACTCTCAACCCCCCCGCGGGTCGTGCTCTTTCATCCAGTACTTTCTTGCGCTCGATGCGTTGTTTTACCTCAGTCACTACATTGCTGAGATCGACCAGAACACCTTCTTTCTCAGGGTGGCCCTCGCGGAGTCCCATCTCCTTAATCTTAACTTTTCCCTGCGCGAGTTCGTCTTCGCCTAGGACGATGGCAAAGGGAATTCCGTTCATCTCAGCTGCCTTGAATTGGGCTGGTAGCTTGGGTTTCTTCTTGTATAAATATTCGGCCTACATTCTGCATTAGCAAGGCAAGTCACCAACCGTCTACTATGAGATGGGTGGACTACTTACCGGAATACCCGCATCCCGCAGAGTGTTACACACTGAGATTCTTTCTTGGGATAAGCCAGTAAAACCTTTGCCACCAAAGGCCATGACGAATACATCTACCTTATTACCACGGGCTGGTGCGGCCTGATCATTGGCCGCAAGTCGAGCTTTGGTGATGGAAAAGATGCGCTCCACTCCGAAGGAAATGCCCACGCATGGGATTTGACCTTTTCCCATGAACATGCCCACTAGGTTGTCATAGCGGCCCCCAGCAGCTATGCTCCCTATCCCGACTGAGGGGTCTGAGGATCGATCTTCGTCGGGATCAGCTTGTGACGATTTTTTGCCTTTTTTGGGCGCGGGCGTAGCATCTGCGGGATTGACTGTTGATGGAGGTGCCGAACCCTCAGTAACGACTTCGTAGATGACACCAGTGTAATAATCTAACCCGCGGGCTAGACTCAGGTCAAACGACACTGAGTCGAGAGAGTTGTGGGCTTCTAAGAGATCGAAAAGTTCTTGGAGATCGTCCATCCCTTCCTTCATAGATTTGTTCTGTGATAAATTCTCGTCCTCGCGCAATTTCGCCAGTAATTCTCTTTTGCCCTTCTGCACAACCCATTCCCCGATCTTGTCGGCCACATCCCCGTCAAGACCCTTCTCCTCCGTCATCTCTTTGCGTACCTCAACCCAGGGGAGCTTGTCCAATTTGTCAACAGCGGAAGAGATGGAGCGGATCTTGTCCTCAGGCACCCCACAGACTTGGAAGATGCCGTCGAGAATCTTGCGGTGGTTGAGTTTGATGGTGAAGCTGTCGGCGGCCCAGCCGAGGGCCTTGAAAACGGTATTTGTGAGGCGGATGATGTCGGCATCGGGATACATGGGATCATAAACTCCAGCAATATCAAAATCGCACTGGTAGAACTCCCGCATGCGCCCTTTGGTCATAGCAGGTTGATCGCGGCGGTACACTTTGGCAATGTGATAACGCCGAATGCTCTGAACATCTTTATTCATGGCCAGCCAGCGCGCAAACGGAACTGTAAGGTCGTATCGCAAAGAGCAGATCTCGCCGCCCTGATCCGCCAGGTCAAAAATCAATTTGCTATCCTCGCCATACTTTCCAGCCAGAATATCCTTGAGCTCAAATACTGGTGTATCTATGGTTACGCCTCCGTACTCCTCAAAGACCCGTTTGATAGTACTGAAGATATGATCCCTGATGACCATATCCCGTGGGTCCCCTAATCAACGAGATCATTTGATGTATTTTATCAGTCCTGGATACTCAATTCCATTGCATGACTTAATCATGCCGCTATCGCAGGTTGCATGTATACTGTAGGTAGTTGCAGTCGTAACTCACAATCTTTCGTGCCTTTCGGCGTTTTGAGCTCGAATTTAGGAGCCTTCGGCGCCATATCGTCTTCGCTAGCGACTTGACGGTCCGGATGATTCAAAGAAGAGAATGGTTGACAGGATTTCGGCGTTGTGATTGGTATCGTTCCGTTTGAAGCGTGAGTAAAAGGGTTAGCGTTGGTGACAAAAGTCGCAGTGGCGGAGGCGTATCGCGGGGCAGTTCTCGTGACGATAGCGATAGTTGGCCAAGATAGCGGCGAACTTACGACAAGCGTGGCAAAAGAATTGGAATCGGTGTGTAACTTCCAAAACGGCAAGCTTGAGATTCTCCGCGGAATAATCGTTTGCCTCGGAGGCATTGACCATTAATAACGCACTGGTGTGCGACTGTTCTTCACTCGCAAAGCAAGCTACTCTTCTGCGACAAAATCCTGTGAGCTCCGTCAGAGTCATCAATGTGCGATTACGGCCATTGGTCATACACAACAGGTGAGGTCCAAGCTTCTCAAAAAAATATGTGGACCTCCGTACAAGCGACAGGCAGACAGGAGGCACGGTGTTGACACTGGCGCAGATGATCAGTTTCCACACAATCATGCGAATCAGCCCACTTAAGAAGTCGTGAGAGAAAAAGGGTCACTGCATAGAAAACCGGCATAGGATAGACGAAAGCCGTAACAGGGGGTTATCCAAATGAGTCGAGGCCTAATGGCTTGCGCTCCTTGGGATAGAGAACTTAAAGAAAAATAGACCGGGAACGGCGACGTGAGGAAATATCTAAATAGTACCTTCATACTTGATGGAGAATTGATAATTAGTACGCATGAAATGAACAAAATAGGGTACACTCCATTCAACAGCGGCAAATTGGCAACAAACAATGTCCATGGCAAGAATGCTGGTTGCGGCTTCAACGACTCAATCGGGTATTATCTAAAGACTCGATCAGAGAGGAATGGAAATCATGTTCAGGGAATCAGAGGTCACTGAACACCACGGGTAAATAAATAGCCATATACCACGATGCAAGACTTAAACAAGGGATGTCTGCGTTAAGACTCTACTTATTCACATTTCACGGCACAGCCTCTTCACCTTGAGACCGAACGAAGATCTAAAGCCGGATGTTCTAGTATAAATATCCTCGCATGTCCAGAATGGGAAGTAAGGAGGAAGTGGTACTACTATCCCCCATACTACGGCCAGACTTGATACACACGAATTTTGGTGTCTCGAAAGCTGACCGCACTCTGGAGGATAGTTCCGCTCTCTTGTACAAGTTGATAATGCTGTGAACTGTGTTCGCATCATTGTCCTCGCACCGCTATCATAGTATACTAAGCCCTCCGCTGAAACCCTGGTTTGCAAAAGGCTATGGGACGCAACTCGGCGGAAAAACCCTCACTTGAATCTTCTATGGATATCATCAAGCGACTTGGGTACAATGACAAGCTTTAGTGTAAACAGCCACCTGCAGTGAGAATAGGGATAGGGTGGGTCGACATTAGCCTATAGCAGGCTATTGAGACTGAGGAAACAGGCAGTAAATAGCAAGACTTGCACACTACAAGGGACTTGACCACGTACGAGAACCACTAGAAATTCCTACAGAATAAAAAAAATTTCAAACTGAATCTAATGATAAAATGACAAAGGCTCAGTACACCCGTTCCGGACAGAGCCATTCTAGAGTTGTCCAATCTGCGTCGCGCCTCGTACATGGTTAGGTGATATTACCTCAACTCATTTGCGTACATAAGGGACAGATGCCCACCAGCGTCCTAACATTGGCAGGCTTTGTGGTTACCGCTGTACTGGACTAGTACATAGCGGTACTGTAATTGGCGATGGCCGGCAGTGCCTGCCTCTGCTACTTCAATCGATAGCAGATAGTGTGTCTTCTATCTGCTGAAGTGCCCAGGGGCTGTTCTCTTGGCAGTGCTTGACAGTTGATCTGCTTCCTTGCCTGTGATGTAAGCAGCATGTCTAGATATAGGTCCTGCGCTATAGTACGTCAAGAAAATTCCCCCTCGTCAACTTTATATAGTTGAGAGTTCAATGCATCATCATACATGGGGGTTCTACGAGCACTGCTCAAAGCCAAGACACAGAAAAGAATAAGAATAGTCTCATCCGCAATGATGCACCAACGTGCCCAACCACGCTCTCTCTCCCACCGCTACATTATTAATCGTCCCATCACGCTCCAAAGGGCTGTCCTCTCCAACTTGTCAAGAATTTCTTCTTCTGGCGTTCTAGTTCAAGTTCGGCCTCCGCACGATCCTTCACCAAACTCCGACGGCCTTGTGCTCTCCACCTTAGCTTAGTTCTTGTGCGCTGGCTTAAAATTGAAGAAAAATCGATACACCCCTCACTGTCTTCCTAGCCGTGGGCTTACGGCAAGTCGATATTTCTGGAAACGAAGAGCCTGTGAGCCCAACGTTGATGTCGTGTTTAGAAAGAGATCCGAATTTCCCACAAGATCAGTAGAAGACACATCAACGGGTAATTACTCCGAAGAATCACCAGCACAGTCTAGTTCTCGCCCCGTCTTCAATCCATTAAATGGCTTTGATCCGATTTTGATTCAGCCGTCTACATGACTTTGGTGTACTATCTAGTCTACCCCAGTGACGTGACAATTTCCTTTAAAGAACTGGTATTCTTACGAATTTATTTAGAAGCTCGCTCTTTGGCCAAGAAATTTCCCGAGATCCTAACCTGATATGTAGCCTGTGTCATACAGAGAGAACAATCTGGAGGATGTGGGCCTCCGGCCATGTGCGTATTTCCCTGACCCGTGACCTCCCAGATAACATGAATGGAACCAGTGACCCAATGAGACGCTCAAAGCGATGAACGGTGTCTGCCACTACCACACCTCCCCACACTTCACAGTACCAAAAAGAGCAAACGCAATAACTAGATCATAACGGTCTATGTCGACTTGGGAACGCAGATCTTAGCCCCCGGAACTAGATGACCACAGTCTAGACCCGGATTCTCCGCCAACAGATCCTCAACCGAGATATCCCGATCCGTCGCGATTTGCCAGCACGTACTGCCGGGGCTGATAACATGCTCCCAAGCATCGTCGCCGCACTTGATCTCCTCTTGCTTGGGCGCCTCGTACTTCTGCGCCATGATGCGCAGATACCAGAACACGCCGATGAGGAACAAGCCGACGAGAAGGAGGAAGTTGAACAAAGGCATCATCTCGTGGCGCCATGAAGGGCGGGACTGGTCTTCTTGCTGGTTGCGCTTCGTCATGTTGCTGTTGGGGTCATCATATGGCGGGGGCGCTTCCAGATCGTCGTCGTCGCCATCCGCACCGTCGTTGTAGTTTTCGTAGGAGTTGCGCTGCTCCTGTGGTGGCCCGGATACTTTGCGTAGCGAGCCGTACCGGTTGCCGGGAGCACTCTCCCAGATGGACCCGTCGGCATCACGGAATGTGTAGGTTTGATCATCGGCGTCGTAGCCGATGCGCACCATGCCCGACGGCAGGCGTTCCTCATCTTCGTCGTACTGGGACCAGCGACCCATGGTGGATGATGGATGAATACCGAAGCGTGATTGACGTTGATGTACGTATTCGTATGATTAACTGAGTTGACTGACTGAGGCAGCTACTGTGTACTGCTATGAAGACAAAGCGGCTATATGTTCTAGCAGTCGCGTAGCACAATCACCAAGAGCAACATACGCGTCCGGAGTCTAGTTGGTTAAAGTTATCGGTGTTCGCGTTGGGCAGATTGTCAAAGTGGTGCGCTACGGCCTGGTCAAATGCTCCGCCACAATGCGATAATCATGCTGGTGTTCGCGTTTCACAGTGACGTCAAGCCTCGCAGGGCAGGGTCCCTCTCATTGGCCTGCGTTGATTGGCTTTGACTTTCCGCTCGACCCTCAACTCTGACTACCACAGTATTCCACAGTAACAGAGAACTGGACGGTTTAGACAGAGCCTTCTTGTTGCCGAGTGGATATCCACATAGTACTGATACTAAAACTCTAGTAACTCGGTCGCTAGGTAATAATAGTAAGAGCTCATGTTGCTGTGACATTGGACAAAGAAGACCCAGGCTATCAGGCTCATTCAAAACTCGCTGAGACTGATTTCGGGGGTCAAAGTCCACATTCGACAGTAGCCTTTCTCATAACTAGAATTTTCCTACGAGTCGATCCCAATAGCTGCATCCCCGCCAATGAAAGAGACGCCTGACAAGATACAAGATCTACCTGTTGGTCTTCGTCGATGATACGGAACAGCGCCACGCCTCTGCCCATCAGGTGAACGTGACTCCATAGACGTGTTCCTTATGTTCAACGCAGTTAGCGGTGCACTCAACTAGCAGAGCCATCTGATATATATAACGAGAGCGACACGACCTGGTAGATCGGTAGGAGAGAAGTGAAGAGGAGCTCATCATCAGAAACTGGAAACAAAGTTTCGTGATTCCATAGCGCAGAATTCTACCTTGCAGACTGTCCTTTAGAGAATGGTAGGAACACCAGCCAAGCAAGTTTCGTCCATGAGCCCATTCTTTGGTGTTGACTTCCCCTTCCTGAGCCAGATATGAAATCTTCTCGTTTCATCATATTGCTTAAAACCACGTTCAGCACTTCCACCTTGACATGACACTATAGAGCTACTTTCCCCATACCCGTGAAGACAATGCATGCGAAATCATCCTTAACTTTGTACACGCCCCGTAAACCATGCATCGAGCTTGTGACGCCGTCATTCCCCGACCCTTGCTCATAGACCTCATCCGGGCTCACCAGAGCTTAAACGCCATAACTGAAGAAATACGAACAAGAAACCAGAAACTCCCCATCAAAGCACAACATGTGTGCTCATATGTTCCACTGCCTCCTTCACGTTGTGAAGCATGCGCTGATTTACACAAAACGGGCACCGCAGCGGCTTGTCCGAGCCTGCAGCGGTTGAGTTTGGGTTCGCGGTGATAGGGGTCAGCTTCAAATCCGCTGAATTTGCACCCGCCTTGGGGGTTGAGGCCGTGGCGGGGGCAAATTGAGAGGTAGCACTCGTGACAGGATGTGCGGGGGTAGGTGTCGACATGGCTGCACTGGCGATGGTTGGGAGAGTGTCTTGACGAGTACGATGCTCGCGTGCCTCAGCTTCAGCATCGGCCTCCTCTTGCTGTAACGCATTCAGAGCATTCTGCAACACGATCTCGGGATCCTCGTTGCCAAACATTTCGCCGTCGGTAAGACCAGGTATGGTGGCGTTGGGGTTGTTGTTGTCGATCCGTCGCATTACCTCGTCACGTACTCGAGCACATGTTCCCAAGGAGGCCTCAACTCCGACAACTCGCAGCACAGCATCCTTGATGGCGGCGGGGCTGGTGTCCTGATTAATGTTCATGAACCGTGGCACTGCCTCGGCAAGATAGGGGATATCATCAGCGGGAGCAGCAGCAGTTCCATGACGGCGCTGTCTCCGGATAAGCAGCCCATACCGCTTCTTGAACCGGTGGATCCAGCCAGGTGAGAACTCAGGCGGACTATCGCCTTTGTAGCGTGGTAGTTGCTGGAAAATGGACTTTGCTTTCTCAGCTAATTCATCGTTGGAGGGGCTGCGTCCACTGGCTACAACTTGGCCATGCCAGAGAAGGACTAGGCGTTCAACATCAGGCCAGTTGCCAAAGCGCAACCTGGATCCCGAGAACTGACTATCATTATCCAAACGGGCATACTTGGGCGAGAGCGAGTGACTGATGGTAGACTGTGAGATCATCTGCCCATACTGCTGATAGAACCAATCGATGCAAGCCTTGTGCGCAGGCCTTGGTGATTGCGCATTAGCCCACCTTCGCAGAGCGCGACGCTGATCTAGCGTCAGTGAATGTCGTTCTCTCTCTTTCGTCTGGCTAGTATTATGCTCTTGTACATGGTCCTGGTCCTGATCCTCCTGCTTCTGCTGCTCATGCGGCAATGGCGTCGTTAGAACAGCACCAGATGAGGACACCGCTGCCAACATTGGGTCGAGAGCACCAACATGACTAGAATCTTGTTCAGCCGCGTGATCAACTCCAGCTTCATCGTGGATCTGTTCCGATGGCGTTGTGTCCGAAATATCCATTCGGGCTTCTATGGCTCCATGACCAGCCTGGCCGGGAGTGACTGGTCCTGGGACGTCAACCCCGGCACCAACACCGCCATTGACTATATCGTCATTGGTGACTGAAACAGACACGGATGACATTGCTGTAGAAAAGCAACGTGAATTCAAAGCGCCCGATAGTATGTCGGGAGGCGGGATTAGCTGATGCTTATTTATTGCAATTGGGGGCGCTGAATATTATGCGACGTCCACGATGTATTCGATTGCCCGCTGTGTTGGCGCTTGAAGGATGGCTGTGGTGCTTACACCGCGTAACGCGTTGTCAAGATTGCTTTATTACACAGAGGACGGGTGAGCATCGAATGTCGCAAAACAAATGCAAAAGTTGAGGTTGGGAGGGGTTGGGTAGACATGGGCTAAAACCTCGATTTTTCTGCACGCAGGGACGCTGGTGGTGAATGACCCATACGCTACTCTAAGCCCCATAGCTTCCGTGGTCTGTGTGTGGAAGTAAATCGGTAAGTGTCCAATACCTTGGCGTCCTGCGAATCGTGGGTAGGCTTTCGCGTACCGGTACTCAGTGACCCACTCCAATTATTGCACATCACTCTAACGCACCAATGACGGACCCCGGTGCTTCTGACAAGCAGGTTTATGCAACCCGCGTGAGGCTCCCTATTTCCGTAGTAGGTTATGCAGTACGATGACATATCAGCAAACCCTATTACAGCGATTTTCAAGGGGGTCCCTTCTTGGTTTGCTCGCGTTTCGATCAGCTGCTTTCTCTCATCTCTCTTGAACATATTCTACGAGAAAACTAAATTGCGCGAAATGACTTGATATCTTCCACTCCGTCTCTATTCCACCTCTCGATCTTCCTTTTCACTGCCAGTAGTTACACTACCCAGAACACGAATTTGGGAGCGAAGGAGAGGGAATTAAAGTTCCATCTGGCACCGCTAACTCACATGGATAACGAATTGTTGTGCCAGTAAAGGCATCATCCAGATCCACCTGACCCTCTGAAATGATGCGGTACACGCAGTTCGATGACATGCCGAGGCTTAATAATATCTCCCCTGATTCAAAGCCACCATAAAGGGGTTTGCAGAGCGTCTAGTTTTGTAATTCCATCGTGGTTATATACGACAAGCACAGGAACAGACAACACAATCTTATCCACAGCTTGACTAACTTGGTCTGTCAAAGTTGTTGAAAAGGAAACAGCGGTACTCAGCAGCATAGCCGCACTGAACTAATACCGACAGTATGTTGAGCAATACGAAGTACCTCATAAAGGGGATGACCGTTTCGGTCTCTTGGAACTCATCCCTGCTAGGCGCTTGCATCGAAAGGGGGTTGTATC
>JAOYMO020041369.1:0-12249 GCA_025802455.2 Iodosphaeria phyllophila
CCTAGACGGTCTGTGTGCAAGCTGCATCTAGGTTCAAATCTCCGAGATCTAACAGCTACAAGAGAGATGGAGTGGAATATGAGAGTCGAGTTGAGACACGCGACGATGCTCACGAAACGCCATGAACACCTTGCTATATATATATAACTCAACGATGCCAAACATTTCATGTTCCACAACGCTAAACGTCACCTAGATTCTACTAGACTGCTGTGCAAATCAAATTCTTGTTATAGGCTCTCGCCAGACGCCCAGAAGGCCAAGGAGGTTGAGGACGATTACCAGCCATTTTGAAGCTTCGCTTGTGTGTATTCGCAACCGACGGCGCTATGATAGGAAGCAGGTACCACACATGATGGGAATTCCATTTAAAGGACGAGATTTCGAGGTTGCGCACCGCGCAAACTGCTCGCGAGGCAGCGGCGGAAGTGAGTACGGATAGGCAAACCGCCAAGTGGATGCAGAACCAGCCCATTAGATTGGATGCAATGCATTGCGCGCCAGTGGCTGGGTTCATGTTGGACATCCATATGATACTCTTCTCCCTCACAGCCAAGCAACGCAGCCTGGGAAGTAACGAAAAAGGTGCATCAAAAACCTGTCAGACGTCCGCCACAACCCACCTCGGAGCCAGGTCGCAAGGACACTACCAATCCGGGGTAGAGATCATCACCACTCTCTATACAGCAGACGCGCCGAAGCACAACTACCGCCATCTTTTCAGATAGATCGAGAGCCAGACCAGCCCACCCCACGGGTGCACTGATCAACAAAAAAGACTTTCACTCTAGGGCTGCGTGGATAGCGTTCATCAACCAGGGTGGGATCTGTAGCTCTTGTGGAGAATACAGAGAAAGGACGACTACTTTAGAAATGATTCTCTGAAGTATTGTCGACATGAAGGAAAGAAAAAGAAAAGATTTCTTAAAGTCGGGCAGCTGTGCAGAGCTTTATATGCTGGAAGCGGTGTGTCGTGGCAGAATTCTCCATCCTGGTGGATTTAGCGGGAAAACGAGGGTTAATCCACCAATGTGGGGGGCAACAGCAGCAATCGCACTCCAGCACCGTACCCACTGTGCTCTGCAGCATGCGATCGTGATGCCTCACCTACAGTGAGTGGACAAAAGTTCCGAGCCAACCACACCTCTGCAAGACTACACGACAGTATGGCTTGCTAGGGGACTGAGAAACGTCAGCCTCGTTATGTTCACAGACTTCGGGTCTTTTTTTTAAAAGATTAGAAATTGATAGAATTCCCAAAATCATTATAAATGGCTCTGTGCTTGCGAGGACTGCAGTCAACACCATGAGTTTCGGTAATGGACAATGGGGATTTTAGTAGCAAGGGGGACAAGATTCAGAAAAGCATTGTATCTGACAACGCAAGACAGATCGTGCGTAGAATAGTAAACCTATTTTCGATCACATTCTGGTAGATCATAGTCGCGAATGGCACAGGGTAGTTGAGCTTGGATTCTGCCTGGAAACGCAAAATGTCGTGATCAGGGACTGGATGGCGCGATCCACAACATGCATGTGCAAACGCATAATTATAAAAGCAGACGTAATCCTGAGGCTGAAGCTGCTAGTTAATCAGTTCGGAATAATTGACCGCAAGTATGGCGTGACCGTGGCATGAGACGTCCAAGTTGATCGTTCGTCGAGCATAAATAGATGGGGAGAGATGGTGGTGATCGAATGACCTACAAACCAGAAACAGCGGACCCATAGAAGAGACGGAAGCGAAATATTTGAAAACCGAATACCTTAGAAGAGATGCCGCCGATAGCCCTTGAAACGGTTGCCGAGAATGGCTTACCGTCAGGACAGAAAAAGGTTGATCCCACGTCGGTCCATCATAAGGCGGACGATAACAACGACGATGACCCCTCTACTGCCGTAAAAAGCCTCGGCTTACTAGACCCGCTCTCAGATCACCGGGAATCTCTCAAACTCTCAGGGTCTCTCGACAAGTTCGAGCAATTCGATGTTACGCCCATCCTCGGCACAGAGTTTGTTGATGTTGACCTGGCCGAATGGATCCGGGCTCCTCAAGCAGAGTCAGATGCTCTATTACGAGACTTAGCTATAACCAGTGAGCAGAGCCACAGATAGTCTCCCTCACACAGCCATGTTTCTAACCACCGCCATCTACTAGTTTCCCAACGCGGCGTCGTGTTTTTCCGCAAGCAAGATAGCATCAATGAGGACCTACAAAAGGAGCTCGTACAACGGCTTGGCGCGTTGTCAGGCAAGCCCGCTACTTCAAAACTGCACATCCACCCAGTGTACAACAGTGCGCGTGGGCTGGGAGGTAAAGACAATCAGATCAGTGTTGTCGACTCCGTTCAGGAAAAGGGTATTTATGGGGACCGATTTTTCGACTACGGACGCCGCCAAAGCCAACGCTCGCAGTGGCACTCAGATATTACTTTTGAGAAGGTATCAAGTGATTATGCGCTGTTGCGCATGACCAAATTACCTAGGACTGGCGGGGGCAAGTATTCTTCTCGTACCCATTTACTCTTATGTATAGACTACAGCAAGATATAGGGTTTCCAGTCTGACACAGGGCTAATATAGATCGCATATACTCTTTGGGCTTCCGGTTACGAGCTATCGACCGCATCTCGCCCCCCTTACGCGGCTTCTTGGACACCCTGACCGCACACTACAGCCAGCCCTCGTTCGCGGAAACAGCAGCGCGAAACAACTTCTCGCTGTACTCCGAGTCGCGGGGGGCGCCCGAAAACGTCGGGCCGCAGCTCGAGGCAACGCACCCCGTCGTGCGCACGAACCCGGTCACAGGGTGGAAGAGTGTGTTCGCCGTGGGCCAGCACGTGCAGTCGATCCACGGGTTGAGCGAGGCGGAATCGCGACATTTCCTGGACTGGTTCGTTAGCCTCATCACGGAGAACCACGATCTGCAGTTGCGGCACCGTTGGCGAGATATCAATGATCTGGCCATCTGGGATAACCTGAGTGCGTACCATGCGGCGACGCCAGATTACTTGGAGGAGGAGCTGAATCTGGGAGCTAGAAGTGGGAGCCGGGCTGTGAGTTTAGGAGAGAGGCCGTATTTCGATCCAGATAGTCAGAGCCGAAGGGAGGCGTTAGGATTCGCGGCTGTTGCTGTTTGAGTATGAAAATGAGCTTGCTTATTTCATGAGACAAAATGTAGATGGTTTGATCGAGTTGGTCACAGGGGCTTTGTATTTCTTATGCTATGGCAATCCAACTACATTATGATGTATACTCTCGTCTCAGTGGGTTTCCTAGGCGATCTTTATCTGTATAGCGTTTTCCATGAACTTGCGTTCTGTATATTCAGTCTAACATGGGCGACGAGAACTTCATGCATAAACAATCCTGGATATTCGCCTATGTCCTCAGCCTCCAACATATGTTTTTTTGAGCGGGACTTGCAGAAGGGACATGAACTCATGCATATTATCGAGTGTTACAGCTTCGTCTTAGAAGCTGCCCTCAGAATACATTGTTGCGTCATGGAAGCAACAAGACAACCCTCACGGTTCCACAGCCGACCCTCCGAGTACGTCCTCCCGATCCCGGCAGCAGTCGTCGTCCGCTCTCTCAGATGCCAATCAGTCAAATCAACACCCGGCGAGAAAACCCTGAGCGCAAAATCCAGCGTCGAGCAGGCCGTTGTATCATCAAACCACATATGACTATGTAGCAAAGGCAGTAACGGCAGCCCCCTATCCATGAAGAAGGCCAAAGCCGCAGCTTGCTCATCGCGGGTCTTGCCAAGGGGCTCTCGTGTGCGCTCCCATTCCGCTGATGTCTTCGACGTGATGGGTAGCGCATCCTGGGTCGTCTTGGCCTGCTTCACGAACCCGTACACATTTTGCGCCGACACGCTCTCTCGACAGATTTTTGTTTCAAACCATTCTTCCGCAGTGCGGAGCATGGTCGCTGCCATAGTGATTGTTTTCTCGTCAATGCCCTGCGCGGCCCCTTCGTCCCGGACTGTCTTCATAGAAAAGCCGGTTTCGGGACCTTGGTATTTGCCCATCGGCGGCGCTGAATAGGCGAGGAGCGATGCATCCTCCAGAACATGAAAATCGGCCAACAATTCCACGCACAGTCTTGATTTGCCGTCTGCTTGCAGCTGCAAAATCTGCACGCGACGCGTCACGAAGCTCTTGGTATCGCGCGTCCGGGATACCAAGCACCGCAGTTTTTCCTTCAGCGAGGCTGGCCCCAGGAAATGGCCGACTACGGAGTAGAGATGGTGAGTTGACGGGACCGTGGCACAAGCGGCTCTAGTTGCTACGGCCAGCGCGCAGCCGCCGTATGCTATGGGAGTCGCATTGCCAAACTGGATGGGAAGGGCCTCGGAGATATACTCATCGGGGCCGACCTGTTCGATGGCGAGCTGGTCAGAAAAAGTCTGAGTTGTCATCCTGGGAGTTGAACTGACTAAACGATCTATGACAATAGCCTGTTGTTTCGACCAATTTCATGGTAATGTCAGCCTGACTCATTCGACTTGTTAATCAATGACTTAATTCAAGATCAACCATGGGTGAGCCAACAATGTTGGTGCGAGCGCCACTTGACGCTAACTAGTTAACGGGGCTTTCGAGGTCCACCGCCCCGGCTCTGTCAGCAAATTCCCCCCAATTCTGATTTTGAGGCTGTCCTCCTCGTGCTCGAGTAGAGAGGTTCATCAGACTTTCTGTTGTGAAAACTTATGGATATCGTTACAGGACCTTATGTCCGTTTACAGCCATGTTACGTGTAGGTAGGAGGTAAGGCAAACGGCGCGTGCTCCTTGCTACCATAGCAGAGCTCCGTGCTACATAGAGCAAGGCTATCGTTTGGAAAATGCCACGACCCTGATCGGTGCAACAGAATTGAAGATGTATAATTTTGACAATGATTTTATTCTTTATAGCAACAGATAGGATCTTGATTATTGTCAACTGTAGTCTAATTGCTGCTGAGGGAACCTATCTAGAACGACCAAAACACATACGCATGAGTTTCCTTGATCGAAAGTCCTCGATATAATCTATACATGAGGAGAGATAAAAGACCAACAAGATGTTTGCGTATCGCACATGAATGCAACGACTCAAGGGTATCGTACCGAAGTGAAGCAGCCCCCCGTCGCCCTTCCAAGGACGGCATAACAAGCCACCCTATGGATAACCTTTAACCACCCAATACCAGACCAGAAACAGTATATACAGATTAAAAATGCATCTCGGGAAGTGCCAAGGTAATTCTAGCCGTAAATCTAGCACTAGATGAAAAAATTTGAGGAATATCAGGATGATATCATGGAGGTATCCCAATCTCGTACCCAATCAGGACCTCAGTACAAGAGCCATCCCACCCCCTTGTCCCAGCTGCACTCAGCATGAACCGCGCTGTTTGATCGATGTACAGACTTGAGATGACGCCAGCACGCGGCGGCCCAGGCACGATAAGAAAGGGTGGCGGCGCATGACGAGAAGGTTTGGCACTGCTCGACTTCTCAACGTCCGCTCGAAGATCGTACAATCGCAGGATATCATTGCTTGCGCAAATGAGGTGCCGTCCGTTGGGCATGGCCCGGAGGCAGCTGACAGCACCGCTCCCGGTGGGGAACTTGAAGACGCGCTCGGGCTGCCACCCGGGGCGGGCCTTGGCGATGGAGAACTCCTCAACAGTACCGTTGCGTCGCCCTGCGTAGATCCAGTTCCCGTCAGGCGACCAACAAGCACCCATGCACCAGGGAGGTACACCGGGGCGGCTGTTCACGCGGGCAATCGGGTTGGGTGTCCGTCGGTCCCATATCCGTAGGGTGCCGTCGATAGAAGCGGAGAGAAAGGTAGAGTCTGCCGTCTGTGTCATATCGTAGGTGGCGGTTGCGGGTGCAGAAAACAAGGCAGATGGGGATTTAGGGGCCGAACCGAACAGGGCGGAGGGAGATTGGGGATTTGCTAAGCCTCCAGGTTGTCCAAGCGGATTTTCGGCGATCTGAAAGTCAAACGCAGGCTGCTGGGAAGCCATAGCAACATCTGTTGTCGTATGATTTGCTGTGTCGTTGAGTGCCACGGGTGCATGATCGCTGTTCTCGGCGGTCTGATTGTTTATGGTGCTGTCGTTGGCCATGTCGTCAAAGCTAGGCATATTCATGTCGAAACCTGTCACTGCTCCATTACTGTTATTTTCTGTCTGCTGATCAGCCCGCTCTTGGGCCGAGTCTTGCATCATAGCACGAGAAAACTCGTTGTCATCGTCTCCACCAAAGTTGTCGCCGAAAAGATCGTCGCCAGCCACAGGGCTACCTCCAAACAAACTGTCATGGTCAGGGCTGCCTGGACCTTCGCCATTGGTACCATCGCCTAGGACCCCATTGGTGGTTCCATTGACGCCATTGGCCATAATTTGGTCGCCGTGTGCCACTCCATTGATGTCGCCAACAGGAAGATCAAAAGTGTCGTTCTTTGTGGGAAGATGATCACTTCCAAAGAAAGTATCACTGAATATGTCTTCGTTGGCCGCTTCAGGCGGAACGGGTATGCTAGCCATTGGTCGGGTCTCAATAGCAGAAATTTGACCTCCGCTCCCTTCAAACGATCTTTTGATATGACCAGTATTTAAATCCCAGTCAAACATGTTCTTGTCCCAACTGCCACTCAACACACTCATCTCGTCGGATGCTAAAGTCAAGGCGCTCACAGCATTGGTATGTTGTTGAAGACAAGTAATGCGTTTTCCCTCGTCGTGGCGCACACTTTGTAAATTGATGCCTCCACTTTCTAGCCCTGACAATAACCACAAAGCTTGCGACTGTACGGCCAAGGAGTATACTGGGCTCAAGACAACGTCTTCAGGGCGAGCACCCGGCGGCTGGGGCTCGGCATTTTCCCAATACGACATCAAAATCCCAGACTTGGTGACGGACTCGACAAATGGGTGCTTCTGGGCTACTGTGAGGGGTGTTTTGCCATTGATCGTGCCTGGACCATCGTACTTCCGGATATAACCATCTTGGCCTCCGGTCATCCAATATCGCAAGTCGGGTGTTATGGATACGGCGTTTATGCTTGTTGCTTGTGGAGCTGCCATGGTCGGTACGATATCGTAAGTAGATGCTGTATATGCTTCTGGCCGCACTTGCGGTAGCCATTTTAAACCTGTGCCAGATGTCGGCGATGTGGGTTTCGCTGCGGGATGTGATGTAGGTCCTGGGCCTTGCTGTGATCGGGGATCGCGGCTGTCCTGATGACTGGCGTCACCATTGACAAGTGTTGCATTTTGTGAGGTCTGATCGTCGTCATCATCATTTTCATTTTCATGTTCGTTCTCATTCTCGTTCTCGTTCTCATTATCATTGTCATGATCATTCTCGTGCTCGTTCGTGTTCTGATCATCATCGTCATCCTCGTCATTCTCATTTTCGTCGCCGTCCTCATCGTGCTCATGCTCTTGGTCTTGATCATCTTGTTGGTCATTATCCTCCCCGTCATCCGCATCCACCATCAGTTCATCCTCCGGCTCTTCTGTACTAGCATTGGATTCCCGGTCAAAGTCCTCCATCTCGGGATTCCCAGTTCAGCCGCTCGACAAGGTACTCGTAGACTCGATCTTCTGGGCGATGTGTACGTGATCGTAAGCTATGCTTTATTTCGGTCTGTTCGTATTGTCTTTGTTGGACATAACCGCATACTTGATCGGATGCGGATGTTTTGGAAAAGTCAATTTTATAGGCTGAACTGAGACTTGCAATTGATTGTCTGCCTCGATTTGAATTGGGAGAAGCGTCTGTTGGCGTGGCTAGCAGGTAAAACCAAGCTGAAATGTATTGTATTCAATGTGTTGTGGCCAGGTAGGCCCTCGAACTCAATCAAGACTTGCGTAGGTTGAGCTATCGACACAGGCGCATTTGACACGTGCGGTGCAACTACAGAACGCCATCGTACCGCAACCGTGACGCAGCTCTTGCAAGCACATACAAAAAGTGTCTGTGCGTCACCCAGCTTGTTCGTGAGCTTTAACTCCGTTCCGTACGGAGTATATGCTGGGTGAACGAACCAGGTCACATATTCCACGCTCTTACTGATGCTTGCATTGACTTCGATCCAAAACCCTTCTCCAATCCTTGATCTCGTTACTACTAGAATTGAATCTCTCTTTAGAACATTTGTCGAGGTGCAGGCCGGTCTGAAGCATGGAGTTTCTTGTAAAAGAAAAGTGTCCCGCTTCACGAGCCCTTAGTACCACCTTGTCCTCACCGTAATCTCGTTCGCGACAGTTCAACCGTGCTGACAACCAGCAGGCTTCTACAATTCACTTCATCACCATCTACTCGCGTAAGCCAATGATGATATCCAAGATGATGTCCTCATTGAAAGGTCATGCCCTTCTCTCGACCGTTTCCGCGATCAGTTGTCTGGGCTTCCTCCTCATCGGCTACGACAATGGCCTCATGGGCGGTTTGGTGAACCAGGATGCATTCAAATACACATTTGACGACCCGGGGCCTGGAATGATTGGGTTAATCGTGGCTATTTATGAGAGTAAGATTTGTGGACCGAAAACCTTCCTATTTGACTTCTCTGCATACTATGTCCCTGACCATGTTGATGAACTATGAAAATGACGGTAACAATTCGCAGTTGGGGCTTTTCTCGGCAGCATAGGGAATTTTTTCTTTGGTGAACGATTGGGGCGAAGGAAGAGCATAGCAGCTGGTACCGTGACCATGATCGTTGGTGCTATTTTGCAAGCCGCGTCATTCAGCCGAGTTCAAATTATCATGGCACGCTTCGTTTCTGGCTTGGGTATGGGCATTGTGAACAGCACCGTGCCCGTATTACAAAGTGAATACTCGCCTAAGACGACACGGGGACTTTGTAAGTCCTAAGCTTTTCCTCTCATACCACTCAGGAAAACGGAAGAACGACTGGGACTGATGGGGGATCGTTGCTTCTCATAGATGTCTGCATGCAAGTATCAGCAATCAACTTCGGTATTTGCCTGGTATACTGGATCGATTTCTTCTTCTCGGCTTCCTCGACCTCGTTTGCCTGGCGCATCCCGGTCATCCTGCAGTGTGGTTTCCTCATCCCCATCATCTTTTTCCTTACTGTTATTCCAGAGACGCCCCGATGGCTCGCCTTTCACGGCTATCATACCGAATCGCTGAGCGTGCTTCGGCGTCTTCACCATGACGAACGGACCGAGGAGGAAATTTCGCATATCCACCAAGAGATTTTGACCGCGTCACGAAACGAGCGAGCGTTGGGTGGAGCAACATGGAAGGACTTAATACAGAACGACGGTAAAGTTACGAGGATTCGCTGAAGCTTGTGAGCTGCTTGCTAACAAGTAGTATAGAGATTCAAAGTCGCAAAAGGTTGATCATGGCGTGCTTTATCCAAGGCGCGCAGCAAGCTGGTGGGATCAATGCCATCGTGGTGAGTCACTTGGAGGTTCTAACCCATATGTAATGAACGGAGTTTCTGACCTTTGGTCCTAGTACTATGCCAGCACCATTTTTAGGCAATCCGTTGGCCTAGACGCATACACTTCATCGCTCATAAGCGGCTTTCTCCAATCATGGTTTTTCGCCGCCTCTTTTATCCCATGGTATCTCATAGACCGAGTAGGCAGGCGACTTCTGGTGAGTTTTCTACCCAAACCATGGTCAACTTAAGATTTCTCAGTAACTTATGCAATCTTCAACAAGCTTATTCCGATGGTGTCTCTCATGGCCGTCGTGTTGGCTGTGCAAGCCGCCCTCATATACCAAGTCCAGAACCATACAGCGTTTGCATATCAGGCGGGCATCGGGGCGTCCGTCATGCTTTTCGTCTTCCTTGGTGCTTTCACTGTGGGCTTTCAAGCCACTGTATGGCTCTACCCTTGCGAAATATTACCTTTGCGCTTACGGCAACGCGGTTCTGCGCTGTCCACAGCGATGAATTGGTTGATGTGAGTACTTCCTTTCCCACCGCAGGGGAGAAACTGTAAAATCTATTTTGGGCCCAAGTAGGATCCCGTTTCTAACCAATTTTCACTAGTAACTATGGTGTGGTACAACTCACACCACCGGCCATCGCCAACATTGGATGGATGACGTATGTTATCTTCGCTGCTCTCAACGCGTCTTTTGTGCCCGTTTTCTGGATGTTCTTCCCAGAGACCAAAGGACTGGAGCTGGAAGATGTCGATGCGCTGTTTGTTAGGGTTTCTTTGGCTCGAGAGGGATTCGAGGAGGCTCATGAGCCGTTGCTTAGGGGTTGAGTGAATGATGCTTCTAGTTAGCGAGGTAGACGCAACGTGAGTTTACCAGTTTGCCAGAAGAAAATTTGGTCGGCTGCATAAAAGTTTGGTGGAGACTACAGAGCTTGGCATCTAAAGATTTGCGAGATCGTGTAAAGATATCTCAAAAGTAGTCACTGTCTATTTGCGAAGATAGCAAATGAGGTCTATCAGATTTGAATTTCAAACCACCAAGCTTCTTGGAGACAAACCTGAACAATGTTGGAGCTAGAGCAAGTAACAAATCGACTTGTATCACGGCCTGGCCAGTAACTTCCCGTGATCCAGAAAGGGGGAAACCGGATGGCATGTATGATTTAAGGAAATAGTTCATCGTGCCACCAACGATATCAACTTTTGTGTTTTGCGCTGCTTGGGTTCTATGGTAATTTTGTCACTCGCGCCTCCTCAACAGAAAGATACGTATTATTACAGGTTGGTACATGTCATGGCAAACATGGCCGTGACTCCTTTTTGAAGACACTTGTACCCCCTGCGGCAACCAGATCAATCAAATTGCTGCTGTAGTTTGTTTCATTCTGTAGTTTGTTTCATTCTGTAGTTTGTTTCATTCTGTAGTTTGTTTCATTCTGTAGTTTGTTTCATTCTGTAAGGTACTGCAAGGAGCACCTTGGATTGGGCGAGCAGACATCAAGTCTTCTGCATCCCACCGGCGAGTTGGTTGGATGCCAGAACCGGTTGAAGAAAGAAAATTGGAGAAGGGAAACAAATAATATCGAGAAAATTCGTAAATAAAGCTAAAGAATAATCGCAAGCCAGTCTGTGTTGATAAGCCCTGAATGTATGGGTATTCCTGTGTTTCCGTTCGTTAAAGCGGTCGTCAAGCGGACCTGCCTTTCGGGAATGTAGTCCCATTAGATGCTTAGCGGATAGGAGGAACAGCGGCAACAGGGCACGGTACCGGTGGGCAGGAGATGACTGACTTGAAGCCACCGTCAATGAATCAAGGGCCCTTCACATAGATCTCGTCAGAGGTATGATTATGGATATGAATTATTCAGATTGCAATGATGAGATCCAAGACGCAGAAACGAAAAGGAATTACAGCAGCCAGGCCAACGAGTCATTCCTTCTCTCCCCCCTCGGCCACACTCCGCTGTCCTAACTTAGTAGGAATGTTCTGGAAGACGCTATCATGGTCGTCGATTACTTTGTACGCAAAGAAGTGGGTAACCCGAAACCGTGACGCACACTTATTCGTCGGAAGCCCCTCTCTCTTTCCCACTAACCATTGACGCATATAGAATTTTGAGACTTGTTCCTACGCGTCATACTATCACCTGTGTGAATCATACCAGATGCTACATGTCGCCCTTGCCCTTGATCGCACCTAGTGCTGATCCGCAGACCGACAATCGGACCGGGGGTAAAGTAGTCCAACCTGTTTATTGGACTTCCCTTCCAGACAAGGCAGGCGCACCTAGCAACGTGACAAGATTAAGCACAGGCTGAGTTGCACGAAACTACGTGGTAGAAGGGACGTCGGGTTTATGTACGTAGCCTCGATTGAGTACATTGAATTGCCATCGATCACCATTGGGATCACCAGAACATACCCGACATCGAAGTAAGGGGTTGAAAAAAGAAACCCACGTATAGAAATCGACCATCATTAAACTCCTAAACTACCTTACTAGCTACAGCGAGTGATTGCGATCGCTAGCTTTATTGCATGAATAGTAGGCTCCCATACCCCCGAGCCCTCATGGCTATGAAATCCCCCACGTTATCAACGAAATGAAACATCGGCCCGCTTGCTCGAAGTGACATTAGATACGCTAGATAAAATCTTTGGCTAAGAATGTTAATGAAATAGCTTGTTACAGCTATTCCTTGTGACAGGACACTCCATAAATATTCTTAAAATTCAATCAGCAACTCCTCCTCCTCGTCATTGGAAGGCACGTTGGGAATTGATTTGGGGACAACGGGCTGCGGCTCAGG
>JAOYMO020041456.1:0-12236 GCA_025802455.2 Iodosphaeria phyllophila
GAAACCGTACCGTCCTGACCGATGGGGATGGCGAGGTATATTGACCCGGCCTCGTCATTCCCCGTCCCGCCGCGGACCATCTTCACGGAGTTTCCAATCATGGCCGATCAAGCCGCCCTCGTCAGCCGCGAAGGCAAGACCGTCCCCGAAGTCTCTTTTCGGCTGCGCCTGAACGGCGACTGGACGACGCTGACCACGAGCGACCTCTTCGGTGGCAAGAACGTCATCGTGTTCTCGCTGCCCGGCGCCTACACGCCGACCTGCTCGTCGACGCACTTGCCGCGCTACAACGAGCTGGCGCCGCTGTTCCGGCAGCACGGCATCGACCGCGTCGTCTGCATCTCGGTCAACGACCCGTTCGTGATGTCGCAGTGGGGCAAGGACCAGGAGGCCGCCAACGACATGCGTCGCAAGGGCCTCGGCATCATGATCACCGGCGGTGTGGTCACCCTCGCCGGCGCCGTCACCTCGATCGCGTTCACCGTCCGCGGCACCCAGTACGAGGGCCTGCTGCTCGAGACCGAGGAGGCGTACAACCGCGCCAACTGCAGCGGCAAGGCGACGATCAAGGTCGGTGGCACCTGCGAGCAGCTCGGCAAGCAGGTCGACAAGAACCGCGACTCGATCGAGTTCGACGACCGCGCGACCCGGGTCGCCGGCGCCGCGATCGCTGCCGGTGTGCTCATCACCGTCGCCGGCGGCATCATCTACCGCCTCGGCGTCAACAAGCTGAAGGCCAGCAACTTCGCCCGCGTGAGAATGTCGCCCGCCATCGGTCGCAACTTCGGCGGCCTGATGCTGACCGGTCGCTTCTGAGCCTGACCCGCTCCGTCGAAGATCGCCGACCTGCCGCGCGCAGGCCGGCGATTTTTGTGCGCGCAGCAGGGCAGGGCACGCGCTCCGGACAATCTTGGTAGAGTGCCGCGCGCATGGTCGTCGGCGACAAGATCCCGTGGATGCCCGTGCTCCGCCTGCACGGCCGCGTATTGCTGCTGGTGATGCTGGTCGCCACCGCGGTCGCCGCGGCCCACCGCTTCCTCGACTTCAAGCCGACGATCGCCCCGCTGCCGTTCTCGATCATCGGCGTGGCCCTCAGCATCTTCCTCGCGTTCCGCAACAACGCCGCCTACGACCGCTACTGGGAGGGTCGCAAGCTGTGGGGCGGCCTCGTCAACGCCTCGCGCAGCTTCGGCCGCCAGGTCACGACCTTGACCGTCGCCCCGCCCGCCGAGGCCGACGAGCTGCACGCCCTGCAGCGGGCGCTGGTCCACCGCCAGATCGCCTACGTCAACGCCCTGCGCACCCTGCTGCGCGGCGACTCGAGCGAAGAGGTCCTGGCCACTTTGCTCGACCCCGCGGAGCGCAGCCACGTCGCCACCCTCGAGAACCCGCCGATCGGCCTCGTGCAATTCCACGCGCGCATGCTCGCCGCCGCGGCGGCCCGAGGTTGGCTCAGCGACCGCCGTCACCTCGCCATCGACGTCACTCTCACCGAGCTCACCGCCCTGCAAGGCGGCTGTGAACGCATCAAGCGCACCCCGATCCCGCTGGCCTACCGCTTCTTCGCCCAGCGCTTCGTCCGCGCCTATTGCATCCTGCTGCCCTTCGCCATGGTCGAGCAGCTCGGCCTCATCACGATCGCCGCCTCGCTCGCGGTCGCGTTCGTATTCCTGGTCCTCGATCGCATCGGCGAGATCATCCAGGACCCGTTCACCACCAACTTCAACGGCCTCCCGCTCGCCGCCATCTGCCGCACGATCGAGGTCGACCTCCGCCGCCAGCTCGGCGAGACATCGGTGCCACCGCTGCTGACACCCCAGCCGATCCCCGGCGGACCCTCGAGCGTGTTGCTCTGACGAACAAAGCGCCGCTGCTGCGCTGCAGCACCGACGCTTGGCCTTGAACGAGCAGGGCTAGTTCTTCAGGACATCCTGGGCGTCCTCGGTCTTCAGCACCTCGCGCGCCGTCTCGAGATCGGGGAACTCACCGAGGCGACCGCGCCACTGCGCGCCGAGGCTCGGCACCTCGCCGGCCTCGAACAGGTCCTTGACCCGCTGCAGATCCTCCTGAACTTGCTTGTCCGGATCGGTGCCGAGCCAGCGGGCGATCGTCGTGCCGATCATGCCGCCGGGTGGGTCGTACTCGAGGGTGACGGTGACGGTGGTCGCGTGGCCGCCGACGGCCCGCTCGAAGCGCACCGAGCCGGCGTTCGGCACGACCGCGCCGGGCAACGAGCGCCACGCGATCAGCTCGTTCTCGACGTCGTTGATGATCTCCGCGTCCCACTCGATCGTCTGATCCGCGGGACCCTTGGCGCGCCAGCGCGAGCGCCGGTCGTCGAGCACGGTGACCGACTCGATGTGGCGCATGAACGACGGCAGGTTCTCGATCTGCCGCCAGAAGTGGTACAGCTGCTCGGGCGTCTGGCGCACGCTCAACGAGTGACGCACCCGCACACCCCGGCCGTGCGGGACGCTGGCCGAAGGGGCGCGCACGCCGTGGGCCGTGCTGATCCGCAGCGCCTTGTACATGTGACAGTGACCGGTCAGGCCGCGGTGGATCAGCGCGCCGCCGAGGGCGCCGACGGTCAAACCGAGCAGGCCGCGGCGCAGCACGGCGAAGCCCGAGAGCACCATGCCGAGCGAGACCGAGGCCATGCGCTCGATCTTGTGCACATTGATCTCGTCCGGCCAATCCTTGTGATCGCTGAACTCGCGCGGGTCGGTGGTCGTTGCATCCATCGCATTACTCCTGTGGCCGCCCCGAAGGGCGTGCGCCGGTTCTTGGGCGTGATGAGCCGATCTTGCAAGCGACGCGTCCCCGCGGCGCACACATCGACCCGTACAGCGCCCGGTTCGAGGTTCATCGCGGACGCACGCGTATCGCCGCGGACCGGTCCGCCGGGCGCGCGAAGCTACTATTCCTGAATATGCCCGTAACACCCGCCGCACGCCCATTGCGCGCGGCGGGTCACGTCTCGTTCACCACGCGGTCATCGGCCGCGTCGGCGTCTCGAGGATGTGGTCGCGCAGCTCCTGCAGGCGCGCGTGGTGCTTGCGGCAGCGGGCCAGCAGCGCGTTCAGGAGCTCGGAGTATTCGCCGAGGGCCGGGTCGGTGAGCAGCTTCTCGTAGCCGTCGATGCCGACCTTCTCGCCCTGTTGCAGCACCTGCAGCGGGACCTCGTCGTTGACGAGGGCGGTCAGGCTGTGGACCACGTTGGCGACGCTGCCCCACGCTCCGCTCTCGTGCGGGATCTTGCCGCCGTACTTCTCGATCACGTCGCGCAGGCGGCTGATGGAGTCGTCGTGCTCGACACGGAGCTCTTGCAGCACCGCCTCCTCGGGCTGGCCCTTGAACTTCTTGAGGGCACGGTCGTAGGTCTCGATCGCCGCGATCTCACCGCGGCATTGCGTGATGAGGGCGTCCAGGGTCGCCTGGGGCAGGGTCATGGTGGCTTCCTTCGACATGGGGACAGCCCAACCATGGCCCGACGAGCCGACCTGTCAAGTTGCGCGGCGGCCCAGCCGCCGTCGCATCGGCCGGCCTCGCAGCGGTGCCCGCGAGGCCGCGACATCGCGGTGTGATCTGGACTGCGGCGCGCACCGTCGCGGTCGCGACGGTGCGCGGTTCACAGCTTCGGCTTCGGCATCGGCTTGGGCGCGGGCGCCGGCTTGGCCACCACCGGGGTCTCCCAGTCGTCCTGCGCCGTGATGCCGTCGGACCAGGTCCACGCGATCTTCTGATATGTGAAGTCGACCTCCATCGCCGCCTCGTCGCCCTCCAGCGTGACCATGCGGATGCTGGAGATCGCCGCGTTGCTGAGCTTGACCGTGTAGAGCGGGGTCTTGGTCAGCTTGTCGCCCGGCGCGAACACGGCGAGCTCCATCTCTGCCATCACCTCGCCGGTGAACATCGAGTTGTAGAGCTGCGCGCTGGTCTTGCCGAGCTCCATCGTGAGCGTGAGCGGCAGGTGCTGGCGCCTGCCGGTGGCCAGGCCCGAGGCCGCGTCGCGCGGCGAGTGCACCCCGTGGGAGATGCCGCGGATCGGCAGCCACTTCTCGAGGCCCTTGCGCGTGACGCTGCCCTGAAACTCGCCCTGCTTCTGGCCCTTGAGCTTCAGGTACGAGTTGAGGGCCGCCTGCGCTCCGTTATTGAAGGGTCCGAGGGCGACGCCGCCGAGCGCGGCGACGAGGAGCAACGATCGCAAAGGGTTCTTCATCTCGGACCTCCGGCGCCGTGCGCCGCGGTCGACCTTAGCAACTCTCGCGGGGCGCGTCGCTCTGGCCCGCAGCCCCCGATGCACAGGTGCGCGTCCGCGGCCGCGCGCGCGCGTGCTCGCCCGCGTGACGCGAAGTACGAGCATTGCTAGAGTCACCGGTGATGCGAGCTCCGTACGAGTCGGCGTGGTGGTCGTTCGATCTCGGCGAGTACCGGCCGTGCGACGGCACCTATCAGATCTATCCGTATGACAGCCTGCCGCCGCTCGACGAGGCGCTGTTCACCGGCGACTTCGCCTGGCTGACGCCGACGCGGCGCAAGGGCAAGCCGTCGCGGCGCTTCGCGGCGCTCGTCGGCGCGGCCGCCCGGAGCGGCGTGCAGCTGCCCGACGCCCTCGTGCGCTTCATGGGCGACGCCTCGCTGATCAGCGCCATCCCGTCGTGCACCGCCTGCGAGTGGGACCCTTCGGCGGCGCCGGTGCCGTGCCGCGTGGTCCCGGGCGCGTGCACGGTCCGGTTCCTGCGCGACCAGCAGGACTGCCTGTTCTGGTACCTGCACCTGGTCCCCGGCGAGGCGCTGGCGCCGGTGCTGTGCTCACCGATCCCGTTCGACGACCCGGAGCTCGAGGTCTCGCGCGAGCAGGTCCTTGGCAACACCTGGATCGTCGCGCCGCACTTCGAGCAGTTCGTCTATCGCTTCTGGATCGAGAACGAGCTGTGGGACGTGCTCGGCGCGGCCGACCCGGCGCTCACGCCGGCCCAGCGCGCGTACGTCGAGCACTACGCGCGCCGGCAGTCGGCGAATTGACGCTCACTTCTCGAGCGTGATCGAGCCGGTGTCGTAGACGATGCCGGCCTTCATGCCGTCGCCCATGTCGCGCATCAGGGTGATGCTCCACTTCTTGCCGTTCTTGACCGCGAGGCCGTAGGTGCCGAGCGGCACGTCCTGCACGGTCCACACGCCGGTGGCGTCGGTCTTGGTCGAGAACTTCACCGCCGAGTCGTGGCACGGGGTCTTGGTGAAGAAGGTCGACGGGCCGGGGCACAGCTCGACGGCGACGCCGACGACCGGCGCGCCGTCGCGGAGGATCTTGCCGGACAGGCCGCCCTTGACCTGCGGGCCGCCGGTCGGCAGCGTCGCCGGTCCGGCGCCGAAGACGATGATGTCCTGCACCGTGCCGACGAGCTCGGGCACGCTGCCCGACAGCCACTCGACGCGCGCCGCCCCGGGCACGATCACAGATACGCCGATGTCCGAGCCGACCCACAGGCGCCCGGCATCGTCCGGCGCGACCGACGAGATGCCGTCGGCCTTGAAGTCGCGCGCCTTCTCCGACGAGTACTTGCGCGGCGAGCCGCCGGCGGGCACGTGGTACACGTCCTCGTAGCTGACGATGCCGATGCTGCCACCCAGCGAGAACTGGACGTCGCTCATCTGCGCGAAGCCCTTGACGCCGACCGGCACCTTGCTCGCGGTGGTCCCGGTCGCGTCGAACTTGAACAGCGCCTCGTCGATCAGCAGGTGGACCGCGCCGGCGGGCGAGATCTCGAGGTCCTTGAGCCACAGCTGACCGCGCTTGATCTTCGCCATGTCGACGTTGCGCCACGCGTCGCCCTCGCGCACGTGCACCTTGTTGGAGGAGGCGACCCACACGCGGTTGTCTTTGTCGACGACGATCGCCCCGAGCAGGTCGTCGCCGGCGCCGATGTTGGCCTTCTCCTCGGTGGTCCAGGCCTTGCCGTCCCAGCGCGACACGCCCTTGAAGGTCGAGATCCAGATGTCGCCGTTCGCCGCGACGGCGAAGTTGTCGGCCGAGCTGCCGACGCTGGCGAAGTCGGCCTTGGCCTTCGAGACCAGCTTGCCGCCCTCGAGCCGGAAGATGTCCTCGAAGCCGATCAGCCACAGCGCGCCGTCGGGGCCGATCTGCATGTCTTTTTGCAGGATCGCCGGCGAGTCGGGGATCACCGAGAAGCCCTTGTCGTCGAGCATGACGATCCCCTTCTTGTCGACGGCGAAGAAGGCCGGCCCCGGCGCCCCGGCGACCGGCGCCGCGACGGCGACCGGCGGGGGCGTGACGGGCTCGGTCTTCGCGGCGTCGCCCGCCGGCTCGGTCTTCGTGGGCCCGTCCTTCCCCGGCTCCGGCGTGATCGGCTCGATCTTCACCTCCGAGGGCCGCAGCGGCTCCTGCGGTTTGGAGTCGCAGGCGACGGTGCCGAGAGTGGTGGCGAGGGCGAGGGCCGCGAGGACGGAGGTGGCTGGCTGCATCGCGCCCGAGGATGCGAGAGCGCAAGCCGGCGGTCAACCGCAACACACCGGCGCTGGCGACCCGAACAGCGTTGACACGCAGGCGGGCCGAGGATCGTCCCGACGCGTCACCGTGCCGGCATTACAGCGAACAGCAGCGCACGCCGACGTGATCGAGGGCGGCCGCGCGGGTGCGCTTGCTGAGCAGGTCGCAGCGCAGGTCGGTGGCGACGCTGAAGAAGGAGCCGCCGCGGCGCAGGCACTCGTCGTCGCTGCCCTGCTCGCCGCTGCAGCTGTCGACCCACTCCCAGACGTTGCCGCTGAGGTCGAACAGGCCGGGCAGGGGACCGACACATTCGCTGAACGAGCCGACCGGGGCCGGCTCGCCGAGGCCGGCCTGCTTGTCGTTGCAGATGCCGGGCTCGTAGAGGGTGCCGTAGGGGTAGGCCATGCCGATGCCGCCGCTGCAGGCGCGGTACCACTGGTCGAGCAGCGGATTGACGATCGCCGTCAATGGTGACGGGCCGCCGTCGATCGCTCCGCACAGGCGAGCGCCGCTCCACTGGCAGAAGGCGTGCGCGTCGCACCAGTCGATGTTGACGACCGGCAGGGCCGCGGACTCGGGCGCCAGCGGCCAGGTCGTCGGCGTGAAGTCGGTGTTCCATCCGCAGGTCGCGGGCTGCGTCGCCGGGTCGACGTCGGCGGCGAGGAACTGCTGGTATTGCGCGTTCGAGGCCTCGCGGGCGGCGATGGTGAAGCCGGGCAGGCCGACCATGTCCATCTCGGGGCAGCTGCCGCAGCCGGGTGTGCCGCACACGTCCGTGCAGGGCATCGGCGCGTCGGTGGTGGTGTCGGTCGTCTCCGCAGTCGTGAGCCCGGGGCCGGTCGTGCTGTCAGATCCGCTCGAGCTCGACGTGTCACCGGTCATCGGCGCGGGCTCGCCGGTCGTCTCGGCCGCCTCGCCGCTGGTCTGGGAGGTCGTGCCCTGCTGCGTGGTCGCTTCGGCGTCGCCGGTTTGATCGGTCTCGGCGGCGGGGTCGTCGGGTGGGAAGAACCAAGGATTATTGCGCGAGCACGCGGCGAGCGCGGTCAGCAGCAAGACCCAGCGACGTCCCATCGCGCCACGCTACCATCGTTCGCGGCGAAGTCGGTGGCTCGCCGTTCGCCTGCGTATGCGCAGCTGCGCGCATACGGGAAGATCAACCGCGAACGAGGCTGCGCAGCAAGTTGGCGACCTCTTCGCGCGCGTCGGTCAAGCGCTGCGAGCGGTACACGCCATATGCGCTGCCGAGGATCGGTCCGGTGATCACGCCGACGACCGGCAGGACCGCGGCCGCGAGCCCGAGCTTGGCGCCGCTGACCAGCGCGCCGCCGGGCGTGAGACGGTGGTGCAGGTCGAGCAGCTCGTCGTGCAACTTCTGGCGCTCGTCGGCGGTCAGTTGGGCCCGGCGTTCGACGCGCGCGCGCAGGGCGGAGAGCTCGCGCTCGAGGGCCGCGTCGCTGAACGGGGCCACGTCCACCAGCCCCCGCAATTGCTCACGTCGCTCCGTCGCCCAGCCCTTCGGGTCGTCGCGGATGCGTTGCACCTGGGCCTTCGCCCAGCCCTTCGGGTCGTCGCGCAGTGACATGGCCGCTTACCATAGCAGGTGCCGGCCGCGTCACCAGCGCGAGGCCGGTGATCCGCGCGACCTGTCCTGCGGGACAGGTCGTCATCCATGCGACGCCGGGGTCCGCTCGCCGGCCTCGACGCGCACGGGCAGGCGGTTCTCCGGCAGCGGCAGCGGGCAGGTCGCGTACGGCGTGAACGCGCAGGGAGGGCTGTGCGCGCGGTTGAAGTCGAGCAACACGGCGCCGTCGACCGGCATCGCCGCGATCAGGAAGCGGCCGCCGGCGTAGGTCTCGTCGCCGCTGGTACGGTCGCGGAACACGAACAGCAACTCCTCGCCGTGCGGGCCCTCCTCGACGATCGGCGTCAGGCGCAGCTCCTGGCCGTCGACCATGAACACCGCGACTCCGGGGACCTCGGCCGGCTGCACGGTGCCGAGCACGGTCGGATGATCGATCGTCCGCCGCTTGTCATACGCCTCGAAGCGGCCGCGGATCCGCCACGCGCTGCGCACCGGGAAGGCATCGATCGTGGTCAGCTCGCTGCGGGCCGCCGCGCCGAGGTCGTACAGTCGGACCGCCAGCTCGCCGCCGCGGGAGATCACGTGGAAGCGGAAGCGGTCGCCGATCTGCACGCGGTCGGCCGGCGGTGTCGCCTCGGTCCGCAGGACCTGCGCACGCACCGGCACGCCGGCGATCGTGGCAGTGACACCGTCGGCCACGCGCAGCGTCACCTCGGCGCCGCGCAGCGTGAGCGTGCCGACCTCGGTGGGCGCGCCCGCGGGGAACACCATGTCGGCCGATGGGTCGGCACCGAGGCGCTGCTCACCCTCCTGCAGCCAGTGCAGGCCGGCGAGCGCGAGCCAGCCCTGCTCGCCCCGCAGCTCCGCGAGCCGCCCCTCTCGCCACCTGGCGTGCTCCGCCTCGTACACCGCGCAGTCAGGGCAATCCTTGCTCGGCGCGGGGTGACAGGCGGCCAAAGCGAGGATCAGCAAGACGACGGGACGGCAGGGCAGCATGCGTGCGGGCGCAGGTTACACCGACCTGCGCCGCGTTCGCGAGCCCCGGCACGTGAACCGGCGAACGCGGCGATCAGACCTCGCGGTGCCGGATCTGTCCGCGATGCAGCGCGCCGCCGTGGCGACAGGTGACATCGATGCGATCGATGCCGACCGGCATGCCGAGCACGCGGCGCGCGAGCAGGCGGGCGCTGTCGGTCCGGCAGCGGGTGATGTGCTGGCCGCCGTCGGTGTCGATCGGGACGAATGCGTGGATCTTGCCGTCGGCCGCGAGCTCGACCGTGAAGGTGAACTCCTTGCCGTCACCGGCGACCACGACCGTCAGCGCCGTCTCCGAGAGCCGCTGGTAATGCAGGTGGACCATGCGCTCGATGACCCGCCCGAGCGGCTTGCGGCGGTCACTCTCGCTGGTATTGACCCACCACAGGCGCGTCTCGTCGAGCCGGCCGGCGTCGGACCACGCGTCGATGACGAGGGAGAAGTGCGGCTTGCCGAAGTCACGCTTGACGCGTACGACCTCGACCGCGGGCGCGCGGGCCTCCTCGACCGCGGGCGCGCTCGCGGGCGTCTCGGGCCCCGGCGTGGCGCCCACAGGGGGCGCCTCGGGGCTCCACAGCGCCAACAGGAGGAGATGCGCCGGGAGCCAGGAGAGAGTCATCGCAGCTTCACAGTATCAGCGCCGTGCATGCGCGGGGGCGGTGAAGATCGAGCGTCCGCAGGGTCCTTCATCCGTTACAGCGGATGTCGTGCCCATCGCTGCGGATGAAGGCGGGGGCGCTCAGCCGCGACGACGGCGGACGAGCCCCCATACGACGAGCCCGAGCGCGATGCCGGCGGGCGCACCACCATCCTCACTCGAGCGACACGCGCAGCCGCTGCTCGAGTCATCCGCGGGAGCACCGGTCGTCTCGCTGGCATCGCTGGTGACGCCGGTCGTCGTGGCGTCGCTGGCGGAGCCTCCGCCGCTGGTGGTGACCTGCTCGCCCGTCGTGGTCGGGTCGGGTGCGCCGGTCGTATCGGGCACGCCGGTGGTGTCGTCGCCCGGCGGCGTGCCGGTCGTATCGGGGGCGCCGGTGGTGTCGTCGCCCGGGCCGCCGGAGAAGCTGGTATCGCCGCCGGTGCTGTCGTCGCCGCCGCCCGTGCTCTCGCCGCCGGTGCTGCCCTCGCCGGTCGGGATCGGCGGCACGTACTCGCTGCCGGGCTCGACGATCGTCACGACCATGCGCACCTCGGTCGGCGTGTAGAGGGCCGCGATCTCGGGGCCGACGTTGTCGGCCGAGGGCTTGCCGTTCATCGTGTCCTTGAGGATGCAGGCGATCTTGTTGACGCCCTTGGTCCAGTCGACGAACTCACCCGGCGGCGACCAGAAGTCGGCGAAGTTGGTCTCCCACTCGTAGGTGCCGACGGTGGTGTAGATCGGCGACTGGGCGGTGCACGCGTAGGTCGGCGTGGCCTCGAAGCAGACCTGGAACTTGGTCGGCTGCTCGGTCGGCTTGCTGTGGACCTCGAGGTAGACGTACGCCTTGCCCTGCGAGTAATCCACCGGGCTGACCCAGTCGGTCGGCGTGCCGTCGATCGGCACGACGCGGTAGTGCGAGTCGGCGAGGTCGGGCGCGTGCACCCAGGTCTCGTCGAGCACCACGATCTGCCCCGCGTAGGCGGTGGAGCCCCATAACGAGGTCGAGAGGGCGGCGCAGGTCAGCCAGCGGCGAGCAGTGAAGGACATCATCGCGGCAGGGTAGCGGCGGCCCGGCGCGAGGCCCAGCGAGAACTCGATTCGCGTCGATCGCGGCGTCGCGGGCTGGGGGCCCGCGCAGGTGCTTGTGGTCCCGCGACACCGGACGCGCGCGATCGAAGATCGATAGTGCCCGCGTGCACGCGGGTTCGCGCGCCGCCTCGGTGGAGCCCATTCATCCACCTGGTTCTCGGGACAGGTGGGCGATATGCAAACTATGTAGATATGTCGCCGCGCGTCGGCGCGATCGATCGACCCGCCGCGAGCGGTCAGCCGAAGGCGACGCGAGGGCCGAGCGCAGCGATCACCGCGGCGCTCGCGTCCTCGATCGCCACGCGGTGCCCGGCCGACAGGACCACACGAAGTCCGGCCGGCGCGTCGAGGAGGCTGTCGGGCAGCCGCGTGATCGTGGTGTCTTGCAGGCGCAGGCGCTCGAGCCCCCGCAGCGCGCCGATGTCCGCGGGCAGCACGTCGACCGCGTGCAGCTCGAGGGTGTGCAGCGCGGACAGGCCGGCGATCGGGTCGGGCGCGGGCACGCCGGGCGGCAGGTGCAGCACGGTGACCCGGGTCAGGCGGGTGAACGAGGCCGGCAGCTCGGTCAGCTTGACGTGCGCGCGGAGGTCGAACTCTCCGCCGAGCCGCGGCGCGTCGCCGAGGTCGTCGGGCAGGCAACGCAGCGCGTGTGAGCCGCGGAGGTCGAGCCGCTCGAGCGCGGCGAGGCGCCGCCAGCCGCCGGTCGGCAGGGCCTTGAGCTGGTTCGATCGCACGACGAGGCGGCCGAGCGCGGCGCAGGCGAACAGGCCGGGGTCGATCGTCGCCAGGGTGTCGGTCTCGACGACGAGCTCGCGCAGGCGCGTGAGCCGGCCGAGCTCGGCCGGCAAGCTCGGCAGCTTGCCCTCGATCACGAGCGATTTGCCAAACCGATTCTTTTCGAGCTTCCAGTGGTGCTCGGTATCAACGCGAATAATATAAGCTTCGAACCCACTCGACCCCAGTTCGATCACGCCCTTGACTCGTTTGTTGAATACGAGCGGCACTGCAATGACAGTCCGGGGTTTTATCTCTCCGGACAAGTAAGACAATTGATAGTCGTCTTCGGTCAGGTTGGTCGCCGTCAGGTCAATATTGCCGCTGGCTGATACGCCGGCAGAACCGATCGTCAGCGGGCTGTTGACCGTCATCGCAATGCTGCCGTGCGGTGATGACACCAGCCCGCTGGTGCTGATGCCGCCGATGTTGTAAATGTCAAAGTTCCCATTGGCTACGCTGATGCCCTGCAAGTCGATCACGCCAACGTTGCTCAGGCTGATGTTGCCGGCGCCAGTGGAAACCGCCTGGAAGCCGCTGACGTGGTTGGTTTCCGCAAGAATCGTGCTGCCACCGGAGATTGTGGTCAACGCGCCGTACTGGTTAGT
>JAOYMO020041641.1:0-12232 GCA_025802455.2 Iodosphaeria phyllophila
CTTCCTCCTGACTCTCTTCACTACATCAAAGCCTCGCTCCCTCTCACCGACCTCACCTTCCTCCACACTCTCTTCCCCAACGCACGTGGCCTCCACGCCGCCATCCTCGCTACTCTCTTCTCTCATTTCATAACCCAACTCCGCCATGTCCACGAACGATCCATTGCAACCTCCTCTCCTCTCGAACCTGCCTGGTACACCGACCATCCCAACTGGAACCTCCTCGAACGAACCTGCGCTGCCTGTTTCCACGACCTCACTCCTGACGAGCTTGACACCCTCGTCTCCCCAGACCCAGACACTACCTCCCTTGCTTCAACACTCTCGCTTCTTGGACATGCCATTGGAGGAGTTGATGGACCAGCGTCCGGAGGAGATGGACCCACAAACCTTAACAGCGTTCGTTCACCGCTGCTCCGTCTTGCGCAGCTCTTCCCAGGCACGCAGGGCGTCGATGACGAAGGAGAGTGACGATCTTGAAGGCGTGGTGAAGACGAAAAAGAAACCTGCAAAGAAGGACAACCTCGCAGCCGCGTTGGCAATGCTAGCGGACATGACGAAAGGAGGGAAGTAATATGGACCCAAAATCAGTAGAAGCGGTGTGTTCTTTAGGCTCTTTCATTGTATTCTGCGCCTTTATCACCTTTATCGTCTGGCTCAACAAAGATAACGAATAACTTACCCATGCTCGACCCACTCTCTTTCGCTCCGATTCCTTCAACCCCACGTCCTCTCCGCCCTGGCTACCCTACACGTCGCCTCCTCCAACCTTCACCCGACCATCCCGATGACTATATTCTTGAGCTTGACTATTCCTCAACTTCAAAACTACTTGAATGTGCCCGCGCAGGAGAAAACTATCTTATTCATTCACGAGAAGCTGATAGAAGCCACAGTGCGACAGATTTCGGTAAACTCTTCCACGAATGCGAAGAACTCCGTCTTCGAAGTGGCTTTGGTGACTCCACTGCACAAGCTCAACGTGAGCGGGTCACTTCCCACTTCTTAACCCATCCCTGCTCCCCCACCGACCACCGCACAGCTCCGCGAATGCTGGCAGTCCTCAAGCAATACGAAGAACGCTATCGCCATGACGAATGGAACACTAAAGCTGTAACACACGAAGGCGTTCCGTTTATTGAACGGCCATTTAAGATTCCGTTGTGTTCGGTGGAGGTGAATCAACAACTTGGATATGGTTATCGACAACTTGTTGCTGATCCAAACTTGAATCGATTAGAATATCACATTTTTATTCGAAACATTCACGTTGTCTACACCGGCCGTGTCGACCTTGCCATCCACGATTCCAACCTCATCTACGGTGTAGATCACAAAACATCTTCTCTCGGTGGCTCGTCCTTCGAAGACTACTTTCGGCTCTCTCTTCAAACCCGTGGCTACACCTGGGCGTTGAAGAAAATCCTCCCGCCTGACCTCGCCGCCAAAGTCCGGGGCTTTATCGTCAACGCTCTCGTTATCAAATCTCCGACCAAAGCTATCTTCAACAACACCGAACTCAACCGACACACCTACTACTACTCCGACGCCTCTCTCGCTGAATGGGAGGAGAACATGCGAGCACATGTCACCACTTTCATCACCAACCTCATCCGCGGCTTCTTTCCTCAGACCTGCTTGTCCTTTAAATCCCCATGCTCCGGCTGTGACTATCACCAGAACTGCCAACTCGACCCGGACAAGCGTCCTGCCGACCTGGCCTCTCCTCTCTTTCGAGACGTGACGTGGAGTCCGTTACATTAAAGCTTTCCTGAGTATTGTCCGATAACCTGAACAAAACGCAACATGCCCGAAGAACTACAACATTCCACAATCATAATCGATAGCCCAACGGCTGAACGTCTTGCAGATAAATACATCACATATCGCTATGTATCAGACGGGCTTCAAGCCTTGTGTCTTGTAGCACTTCTCATCCTCATGATACTCGCCTTTAAAAAACTCACCTCTAATAAAAACGCCTCGCTCTTCTAGTCCTTATGCCCATTCTAACCTGTCATATCGCCGGTATCCCACATCGTAAGCCTTCGTCCCTGCCCGAAGTCGGCACCATGCTTCGGCTTGAACCTGAACCCACGAACGCCTTCGACCCCAACGCTATCAAGATCATCTGGGACGTGGTGCCTGAGCCCGATCTTCACATCATCTTCCTAGGCTACGTCCCTAAAGAGGAGACCGCTACGGTCCGGGCATTTGGCCTGACGAAGATGAAGGTGGTGGAGGTCAAGCCTGAGAGGAAGTGGAAAGAGGTGATTGTGGAGAGCGTGGAGGAGCCGAAGTGAAAAGTTCCCGCGAATTCACCCAAGCAAACGGGATGAAAGTAACCCTCGACTTAGAGCAAGTCATTGCTGTAACTGAAGTCTCTTCAGAAGACTCTGAGCACGCTAAAACACAAGTCTACCTTACAAACGGTTGCTCCTTTCTCCTTAAAGGAAGTTATAGAACACTCCTGGAATACGTCTAATGCAACCCATAACTGACTTCAACTCCTCACTCGGCACCGCGGTCCTCCTCCTCGGCCCACCGGGTGGAGGCAAAACCGTCCTAGGCTGTCGACTCTTTCCCAAGACCTACGTTCTTGTCGCTGACCTGAACTTCGAGTCCGGCAAACGCTACCTTGGTAGCATTAACGCACTTCAAAACATTGTCGGTTTTGATACAGTGTCGATAGACGAGACTGGAAAACGTGTCCCACCACAAGAGTGGTATGCTAGGATGTTCAAATGTCTTGATGCCGCGACAAAAGACCCGGCAATTGAAACCATCTTCATTGACTCTGCCACCTTTGTTGCTGACTATATCATTGCAAAAATTGGTATGTGTCTGGACCCTAAAAACATCCGCCTCCCTTCAGGTAAAGACTCCTACGACAAATGGGCTCAATACCTCGCGACATGGCGTGGCCTAATCTTGGAACTCCGGGCCTCAGGAAAGCGGCTCATCATGTCCGCACACGAGGACAAGGACAAAGACGAGTCTGACGGCATCTTCAAATACACCATCTCGCTCTCTGGTCAAATCTCTCAAAAACTCCCGAACATGTTCTCGGATGTGTGGCGGTGTGAATGTGAAGAGGTCGGCCAGAAGCATCGATATATCACACGACTCCTTGGCAACGTGCGGCATGAACTCAAGAACAACTTCGGCTGGACTGAAGGGTTTTTGGAACAGGATGAGGTGGTGAAGAGAGTGCGGACAACATTGAAACCTATATGACCTCCTCCTTCATTATCACCCTTGACCACGGTTCCGACACCGACCTCCTCGGTATCGCTGAAGACCTAAAGGACGCGCTCGCCCACACTTCTGAATACGAAATCACTTCTGTCAAACCATTCGCCCACCCTTCTCTCGGCCTAGAACCCACATCCCAATCCACGCTCTTCCCGCCTATTCCACCACCTCTATGACCTGGCAAGACCAAAAGGCTTTATACATAGATACTATTATCGGGCTTCGTATCCTACTCGACCATGCAGCAAGACATTGTGAGTGTGCTCAATGCCAAGCTATTAAAGAGAAGTATTCTTTGGACACAATCTGCTCCGAAGAAAGTTTCAAAATGCCCACGCAACTTTAGGTAGTCCTTCTACCTCTACGCCGAAGGACGCTTCCTTCATCCAAAACAAACCATACATAAAAGAAACAAACCAAATGCAAGACCCACTATCCTTCTCCGTTCCTACCGCTGGAGTTGACCGTACATTCCCCCTCATTCCCGAGGGTGATTACAAACTCCAGCTTACGGGATCGAAGTTCGAGCCGTCTTATGATAAGACTGTACGCACCTGGGAGCCTCAGTTCGTCACCATCGATCCTATCACCGCTCTTGACGGCAGGACGATTGCACCTAACTCCAAGGTCTTTTTGGCCTGGCCCTTCGACCTTGAAGAGAAGCCGGACCCAAAATTCCCCGGAGCGTGGATTAACACCCTCACCGGCGCCGTCGATGCGATCTTCGGATTTAAGCAAGACGGTTCAGATCGGCCTAACGTAGACCGTGCCCTACTCGACTCCGCAACTGGCAAGGTCGTCCTGTGCCACATCATCATCGACGAAGACAAGCGTGATGGTACGAAGCGGAATAAGATCAAGCGTCTGAAGCCCATGACGGCATAAGGATATGGCTACACCAAAAGCTAAGAAACGGGTGCGGAAAGCACAGGTTCCACAGACTAATCAGTGTCAGCCAATGTCGTATCGACCCTCACCTACTGAACAGGTCAAAGACCTCGAAGCACGTCTTCGTGAAGCACACGAACGCACGCCTATTGAGTCCATTGCTCAGCAGGTATCGTATCTTGTGTCCGAGATCGAGAACAATCGACGTAACATCACAGAATACGAACTATGTCTTCGTGTTCAACGTGAAGAACTGAACAAAAACCTCCTGGCCCACTCCACGGCCATCGCTAAGTTCCAGTCGCTAGGGACAATCCCTCAGCCGACGATCTAGCTGATCCTAACCGCGCTGGCAGACCGCGTCAAACGTCTGCCATTTCTTTTATGACCACCGAACTCTTCGACATCATCCGTCGCGACCTCGCCTCAATGCGCGAGCAAATCATCACCTCAAAACGCCCTGAATACACTGAAGGCAACGAGGACGTCCTTCATAACTTCAAGACCGTAGCCACTGAACTTGGCATCACACCATATCAGGTTTGGTACGTCTACTTCCGTAAACATGTCTCGTCCATTTCACGCTACGCCTCAAACCCACAGCTCGCTATGTCTGAGCCGATTGATGGACGTATTGCAGACGCTATGAACTATCTTGAACTCTTGCAGGCTTTAGTGGAAGAAAAGGCTTTTAACAACCCTATTGCCTAATGTCCACCCTCACCATCCCTCTCTCTTCTATCGACCTCGAACAGCGTCGAGACTTCGGCGACCTCTCCGGCCTTCAAGAATCCCTTGAGCGTCTCGGCACGATTCATCCTCCGGTCCTGTCAGCATATGTCACTCCTGCCGGCGAAACCCGCTACCTTCCAATCGCCGGACGTCGCCGCCTCACTGCCCTTACACTCAACGGTGTTAAGTTCCTTCACCACAACTCCGTCCTCGACCCAGACCTTCCTGGCTTCATGTTCCGTGAAGACGTCCCTGAGGACATCCTACGTGAAGCCGAGCTTGACGAAAACCTCCACCGGCTTAAACCTAAATGGACCGAGGACGTTCTTCTCATCGCCGATGTCCATGCGCTTAAACGCGCCAAGCATGGATCAAGTGAATGGGGCCAACGTCAAACAGCAGCTCTTCTTGGCAAAGGTTACTCTAAGTCTAACATCAACACCGCTCTTAAGGTCGCTGCTCTCATCCGCGCCAACGACCCTGACATCCTAGAATGCGACAACCTAACCGAGGCTAATGTTGTACGTCTCAAACGACTCGAAGATGAAGCTCTGTCCCTTCTCACCAAACGTCACACCGAATGGGCTCAACAGACTCAGGCTGAGACGGTTCCTGTAAAGACTAACACTCTTCTTCAGACCTTTATTATGGCCGGGACTTCTACGCCTGATGCACCTACTATCCCTGTCCCTATTATCCAGTTTGCACCGGTCACTGTCTCGCCCACCATCACGATCCCGCTCACCTCCATGTTCGTCTTAGGCAAAATGGAGGAGGTCCAATGGCCCCGAACAAACCACGTCGTCACCGACATTCCCTATGGCATTGACATGGACAACGTCACTAGCGTCAACCTTGCTGACGTCCGTGACACCCACAACGTCGCTGACAACCTCGCCCTCATGCCCATCTTTCTGCAACGTGCATTTGACTCTATCCTGCCCGGAGGCTTCTGTGCATTCTGCTACGACCTCGACCACCATGAGAAGCTCCAAACCTGGGCACGTGACATCGGCTGGAAAGTCCAACGTTGGCCGATCTCGATCTGCAAAACGTCGTCATGCTCGAACCAGACCGCACAGTTCAACACCACCAAGAACGTCGAACACCTCATGCTTCTCCGTCGCGACGCTACGTCCGTCCTACGCCACAACCCAGCCTTCACCTTCAACAACTCATCTTACCAAACCTACGACTTCGCCACTGAGCGCCGTCTCTACAACAACGCCTTCGCCAAACCTTTCGCCTTGTGGAAAGACATCTACGACATGATCGCCTTTCCTGGTCAGACTGTCCATGATCCTTTCTGTGGTGAGATGTCATCCTCACGTGCCGCCGCACACTGTATGCTCGTCCCATCAGGCTCTGAAATCTCCGAGCCTCACTACCAACGCGGTCTAGAAAACATGCGCAAGACCTATGCCACCATTCACAAATCAAACGTCCTTTTTAGCTGACGAGACCCTACCCTTTGTCTTCGAAGAGGACGCGTATCAGATAGAGCTAGACACGCGTGCCCGGACTATCCACGTCGGCCCGATATATGTCTATCCCATGAACCAGAACGGTGAGCCTACATGCACACGTTTTCGGGACCTCCATTTCGAAGTGAAAAAAGCCATCATTGCACATGTTAACAAACGTCACCCTAATCGAATGGTTCAGGTATGATCGACCCTCTTCCTCCTGTTCTCTCGCTCACAGCCACCACCAAAGTCCTAAACGTCCCACCGTCCTATAACGAAACCTCTTATCGTATCGCCATCATTGGTGAAGCCCCCGGAGCAGACGAAGAAGCCTACGACACTCCTTTCATCGGCCAATCCGGACGCCTTCTCGACTCCCTTCTAGGCTCAGCCGGCATCATGAGAGACGCTTGCTTCGTTGGCAACGTCTGTAAATACCGCCCACCCAACAACGATATCACAGAATTCGACGAATACATCGAGAAGACCGTCAAAGGCGTTGTTAAAAAGGTCCGGCTCAAAGGCTCCTATATGCGTCATCCTAAGGTCGTCGAGGGCATGACCGAACTTCGTGACGAACTCCGTACCTTCAACCCTAATGTCGTCCTATGCCTCGGCCAGACTGCTCTAACCTTCGCCCGAGGTGAAGGCTTCCCTATCGGTGAGTGGCATGGATCAATCCTCGCTTCGTCCCTTGGCAAAATAGTCCCAGCTTATCATCCTGCTTATGTCCTACGAAATTATTCTGAATGGTTCTTCTTGCTTCACGACATTAAACGTGCAAGGACTGAAGGTGAATCCAAGGAGCTCGTGTTACCACAGCGGATCTTCGACCTTGATCTTTCAGTCAATTCAATTTGTGATAAGCTCGACTCTTGGCCAACTGGATTGCTGGCGTCTGTCGACATCGAGGGCGGCCTTAACGGTTGGACCTGTATGGGGATTTCCTCAGCACCGAATTACGCTTTCATCGTGGCGTTCAGCCAGTATCCTGAAGCTGGCCAAGCTAGAGTCTACGTTTCTCTTTCCCGTTTCCTTTATAGGAACGACATTCCTAAGTGTTTACAAAACGCACTATACGATAACTTCGTCCTGTTCTACGGCTTCAACATGCTGATCCGTGGTGTCGTCGAAGACACCATGTTAAAATGGGCCTCGCTCTATTCCGAGCAGCCGAAAGGTCTGGACTCACAAGCCTCAATCCTCACCCGCGAACCTCAATGGAAACACCTCATCGCCTACTCTGCCAAAGAACAGCAACGACGTGCAAAGCTCGGTGTCGACCCAGCCATAGAAATCCGCAACAAGCACCGAGCCTGTTGCATCGACGCGTCGGTCACTCTAGAAAACTGTCTCGTGATGGACTCGATGCTCTCGCCTGAAGAGAACCGATTCTACCGATTCAACGTCTCTCTCCTTCCCGCCTTTCTTCGTATGGAGAAGCGTGGCTTTCGTTACAACACCACTCTCGCGCAGCAAGAGCTAGGAACGTGTAAAGCAGCTCTTCTTGAATGCGCGACGCGGATCGAACGTCGCGTGGGTTATTCTCTCTTGGGCTCTGGTGGCTCAATCTCACAAACTAAATCAAAGAAATGTTTATATGAAGAAAAAGGTTATCCAATGCAGTTCAATGGACGCGGAGCTGATAAGAAGGTTACTACTGATGTTGGGGCATTACTTAAATTGTCAAAGAAATTTCCTAGTGATCCCTTGCTTGCCGACTTGCTTCTTCATTCCCGACTCGATGGTGTCCGAAAAACATTGGCTATCGACACTGACCCTGACGGAAGAGTCCGATGCGCCTACAATGTCGTGGGCACAGAGACTATGCGTATTACTTGCTATGAGTCTCCTACAGGTAGCGGCTCGAATCTCCAAACGATCACCAAGAAACTCCGTAAACTCTTTCAAGCCGACGAGGGATACTGGCTCTTCCAATGTGACTTAGCCGGCGCTGATGGCTGGACCGTCGCGGCACACTGTATGGCGCATGGTGACTCCACTATGTGGGACGATTACATGTTCGGACTCAAGCCTGCTAAGATTATCGCGCTTGCATATCACGGTATCCCGGTTGCCTCCATGACCCGTGAGGCTCTCAAGGCCTTGTGCAAACACGAGTCTCGTCCTGGTGGAATCTGCGACCAAGACTCCTGGGTCTATTTCGCCTGCAAACGTGTCCAGCACGCCACGAACTATGGTGTCCAAGCCCGCACCGGAGTCGACCAGATCATGTCCGACTCTTACAAAGTCTCTGGCACACCTATCTACATCACCGAACAGGACTTCGAAATCCTACAACGCTTCTACCTCGTCCGTTATTGGGGCCTGTCTCAATGGCACAACGCTTCGAAACGTAATGTTTTTGAAGGCCGAGACCTCACCTCAGCCTCTGGCCACACCCGTAAATTCTTCGGCCGCCGTAAAGCATGGAATGCACGTGCCCATACGTTCGAAGCTGATCATGACACTTGGAAAGAATATCTCGCAGACGAACCACAAGAAAATACTACATATGCCACAAACCTCGCACTCTCAAACCTCTGGAATGACCCCGAAAATAGGTCAACTAAACTTAGTGACCCGACAAATGTGGGACGGAACGGAATGGGTGGAACCTTGGGGTCTTCCGAAAGAACTTCTCTCCGTATTGAACCCCTCCACCAAGTCCACGACGCCCTCATCGGACAATTCCGAAAATCCGACACTGCCTGGGCCATCGCCAAAATCCGAACCTACTTCGCTAACCCCCTTATCATCGCAAACACCACCGTGACCATTCCTTTCGAAGGTGGATACGGGCCTTCGTGGGGCGAACTCGGAGAAGCCTATGGCGGCGGAACCATCTAAGCTATCAAAGGCAAAACAGAAATGGCATGATGACAAGCAAGCCGCTCGTCGTCTTGCCCGTGCCAATGCCAAGCTCACAGCCAAACCTCCTGTCTTCCGCTTCCCTGACTCTCCCACCACTCCCTCTCAATCCGAACCCATCGACATCATTGTCCGTAAAACCTATGCTCAAACCACAGCACTCTTCGCCAAAGTCCACAACCTGCAAGTCGAAATTTCGCAACTTCGTTCCGATCTCACCAAAGCATTTGCCCTTTTCGCTTCGTTACGAGACGCTCCAGAAGCTCCTACGGACTTCGACTTTGAGGGATTGAGTCAGATATCGCACGTTTACCAAAAGCCTAAATGAAACACTCTCTCCATTCTAGCGTCGTCTACCTCAACGAAACTTGGCGGATCACACAAATCTTCGTGTCCCTTCGCATCCCACACACCCATGTCTACGAACTGACCTGTGACGGCGTTGCCAAGACCACTCTTGTCAAGGAGGAACACCTGCCATGAAAAGAATTAACTTAACTAATAGTCCTTATTACACTATAGTAGACGATGAAGACTATGAACGTGCTATTCAATACCAATGGCATTTAAGTACAAAAGGTTATGTGATCTATAGTCCCGATAGTGGACAGTCTTATATCATGCTCCACAACTTTATCATGAATATTCCTAATGGGAGTGGCGTAGATCACATTAACCAAAACAAACTTGATAATTACAAAGCCAATTTACGAATAGCGACAAACTCACAACAAGGACAAAATAGAGGTAAGTTTCGTAATAATAAAAGTGGGTTTCGTGGTGTTTGTTGGCATCGTGGGCATGAAAAATATGGGGCATCCATTCGTGTAAATTATAAACAAATTCATCTTGGCTATTTTGTCCTTATAGAAGATGCTGCACGTGCATACGATAAAGCTGCTATCAAATACTTTGGTGATAACGCAGCGTTAAACTTTAAACCAATTCCCTAAATGCGTCCCATGCTTGCTCGGACCTTAGGTCCCAAATTCTCACGCTACCCAGCCTACCTTCAACCTAAACTCAACGGCATTCGGTGCCTTCAACAACATGGCACATTCCAGTCCCGTGGAGAAAAGATATGGAAGCCGACGTTCTTCCCACACATCTTGGCTGAACTCAGGACATTGGGTCTATCCTCTATTCTTGACGGAGAGTTATACGTCCACGGCTGGCGTCTCCAACGCATCGCCTCGGCCACGGGCGTTAACACCATCTCCCCTAACACCGACACGCCCTCCATTGAATACCACATCTTTGATATTGTCGATCCCGCTCGCTCTTTTGCTGACCGTTGGCTGCCTGTATATGAGCAGGTATACAGTGCAGGATTGCGATACGTTAAAGTCGTTCCTACAATCCTGGTGTCAAATGCTGAGGAGATGAGGTTGGAGTTTGAGAAGCGCACGAATGAAGGCTATGAAGGCGTGATGCTCAGGCCTAACGGTCCGTATGAGTTTGGGATGACGGAAAGAGGGACAGAGAAAAGAAGTGAGTATTTGTGGAAACACAAACAGTGGGAAGATGGGGAGTTTCGTTGTATTGGTACAACTCCAGGAGAAGGTAAAGCGTCCATTGGAATTGGTGCGCTTATACTTGAGCATCCTAAAATCTCTGACGATTGGCCAGATGCACCGCCTTTTAAAGTTGGCACTGGTCTTACCGACGAAGACCGTATCGAGTTTGCAAAGAATCCGCCAATCCTTAAAACCGTTCGTGTCCGCTACCTCGAACTCACCGCCGCCGGCATTCCTTTCAATCCAAGTTTTCTGGGAGTATTGTCCTAGAAACTGAACAATACTCTGCCTTCCATGCCCTCCTTCATCGACGACTATCTTCTCACCACAGAGAACTCCAAACCCGATCAAGTCTACCACCTCTTCACTATGCTCGGCACGCTCTCAGCCGCGGCTGGCCGACGCTTCTGGTTTCCTTTTGGTCCATACGCTTATTACTGCAATCTTTATGTCGTCCTCGTAGGCGACCCTGGAACGGGAAAATCCTCGGCTATGAACCGAGGAAAGAATATTCTACGTGCTGCTAATATATGTCCGATCGCAGCAACTCAGATTACGAAAGAGGCGTTGACTATGAAGATGTCGTCAACGGTAGACGGCAAGCCCAAAAAGGAAGCCTTTATCGGGCAGAGGTTTTTTGACTACAATGGTGGCAAGGTTGAATATAACCAATACGCCATCTTTGCCACGGAGCTTGTGGAGTTCATTGCCGTGAATCCACAAGGCTTCCTTGATTTCCTCACCTCCTCGTGGGACGAGCCTATCATTGAAGTCGAGACCAAGAACAAAGGCCAGGACTATGTCGTCGGGCCTTACATTACCCTTCTAGCTTGTATGACGCCGGAGAAGCTGAAGGGTTTCATGAAACACTCAATCCTCACTGGTGGCTTCGCTCGGCGCACGGCCTTTATGTTCACCTCAAACAAGAATATCATCCACTGGCCGACGTTCACAGACGAACAAAAAGCCGCTGAGCAACGTTGCATTCAGTTCATTAAACAACTTCAGACAAAGTCTGGTGCCTTCTCCCTCACGCCCGAATGCATCACCTATTATGAAACCTGGAACCAAGAAAACGAACTTAAGATGCGGGATCGACCTCCTACAACTCGTGGCTGGTACGAATCCAAAGGTGAGATGTTATTCAAAATCTCGATGCTCGTGGTCCTTGCGGATAAATGTGGCGAGAGTCTAGTGATCGACGTAGACGACTACAAGGTCGCACAGAACCTTTGTCTCACTCTCGAAAAAGACCTCGAACGGGTCTTTGAAGGCTCGGGCATCAACCCAAACTCTTCTGCTGCCATGCAGATTTGCCGTATGCTTGAGTCTCTAGGCCAGCCCATGAACCGCAAAAAGATCGAGGCGATGTTCTTTGACCAGGCGACGTCGCTAAACGAACTTCGTGACACCATCGGCCATCTCATCGCCGTTGATCGTCTCAAACAAATCGACCTATATCTCGAACCTCCAGCCGTTGCCACCCGCACCCTTCTCGGCACC
>JAOYMO020041803.1:0-12224 GCA_025802455.2 Iodosphaeria phyllophila
ATGCAGGGTAGGATAAGGCTGATCTTGATCAGAATTTTTCTCCCGGTACTTCGGGTTCGTTACTACGTACGGAGTGGTGATTGAGAACCACCTTGGTGCTGACTACCCCCACGAAATACGTCTCACATCAGTCACTTCAATTGAGCGGATCTATTGTACCTCCTCTTGACTTCAAGTGACTGGATTTATGTTATGGTTTGTGTCAACATTCAGTCCTGAAACGTCTTAGTCGGGCGTTCAGCTCAGAGTTATAGTTCCTGAAAAACTCATTGCTTTTCCTAGGCCACATATTCACGTTTCTGCCATCCACACAGGGCTCCGGAATGCTGAGCAATATCTTCTGCGTCTTCAATAAATGAATCTTGTCGACTTGCACTGGCAACTTAAACCGCTATCCACCTAATTTCGGTTGCCGTTATTGTGGGATGGTCTTACGAGGTCCCGGTATAAACTCGTGTGAGCAAAAGCAAACGCCATAGTTAGTTCACAATTCCTGGAGAGTCACAGGAAAACGATCATGTGAAGACCCGAGGCTGCGGAACTTTGACAGGGGACAAAAATTGACCAGGGTCTCGGATGTCATGCTCTTTCCTAGTCTCGGAGCACCTGCGGGTCGTGGTGTGCATGCATTGTGATTATAGTTCATCGGGAGCAGCAGCAATAGAGCGAAGAGTTGGACCTGAAATTTTCAACATAGAGTATAGATTCAGTACGTCAAAGTGGAAAAGTTGCGTACCTGACAGGAATGGCTGTGTGGGGCTCTATACTCGCCACTGGGCCAATCAAAGTTGATGATTATTCTGCCGGGTGGTCTGGGACGTCCAAGATCCCGCGTGCATCGACTCTCTGTGTTATCCTATTGGCGAATAAGGGAGGATACCAGTACGGCACGGATTTCCGCGAGCACAATGCCACCAGAAAGGTTTCCAGTCCATGCCGTGATGATTTCGTATGTTCGTGCACTGCGTCATGTCAACTCCAGGTTCGATTCAAAAGCCCGGCGAGGATATCGTCTACTTTTTGTCCGTGGTGGATCCACCCGCACTCCGGTTTTCGCTTGTACCCCAGATTTTCTCTGCTGCACCCCGGATTTCTGGTCGTGATTCTGGGCCCTGCACCCTGTAACCCTGGCTTGGCGTTTGGAAGTTATATGTTATTGGGGCAGAGACGTGTCTACGTACCGGTACTTACAAAATGTATATACTACGATCCTGCCTGTGCGTGATCCAGATCGTGAATATAGATACCACCCAACAGAGCCTTACGATTTCAAGTCGCTGATCATTTTCTCAACAAAGCAAACCTCGATAACCAAAGGTTCATTTCAATCATCTCTTGAATTTGTAGACATTTCATTTTCGTCATGGAGCCATATTCGAAAGACAATACGGACATGAAGGAAGACGATGTTGTCGTTGATCATGTCGAGCATGAAGAGCAAGCAAAAAGAAGGGGGGGCACTTTGCCAGTCGATGCCAATCATAGGTTCGTAAATTATCTTTCTCCTTCCTCATGCCGCTAAATGATTCCTGCTGTGGATATATTTCCCCATCTCCTTCCAGATTTAGGCTTGGGATTTCTCACTATCAAAAAGCGTTTTACTACCCATAACTAAGATTAGTATCACCTACTGAGCAAAAACTAACATTACACAATCCGATAGAATCATAAACCCGCTATTCGGTCTCAGTAAGACCGAAATCAAAGACGAAGTCAATTCCTTCTGCACTGAGCATGATTTCCGCGGGAAGGAAGATGTTTTCTTTCGCGCGGCCCTCGCGGCCCAGAATCCGGCGCCTCATGAATATGAAGCTATTCCCGAATTGACTGAAGACGACAAATACCATCTTCGACGCGAGGTCTCGCATAAGTGGCATCTACCAAAGAAATTGTACTACGCAATTGCGCTCTGCTCGCTGGGTTCAGCCATTCAAGGGGTAAGAATCCGAGTTCCAACGGCTCGAGGGTAGAAATTTGATATGAACCGAAGCTAACCTGGTTTTTCTCATTGATGCATAGTGGGACAATACGGGTGCAAATGGCGCGAATCTATCGTTCCCTCAAGAGTTCGGCATTGAAGACGATGAATGGTTGAAAGGCCTCATCAATTCAGTAAGTCACCTCTGGCCAGATCCTGAAACCTCACTTTCTGTTTTTCGCAACACAGGATCGTTTTGCTGGTTACTCACATCTGTGTCCTAATAGGGTCCTACTATCTTTGGCCTTCTGTCTGCATGGGCTGCCGATCCTATCAATAACAGACTAGGACGGCGGGGAACCATCTTTCTAACGGGTCTGTTTTGTATCTTCCCTGTTCTGGGTCAGGCCTTCACACGTAACTGGTGGGAGTTGTTGATTTGCCGTTTGTTCATGGTAAGATTCCGCCGAAAATGTGGTTGAGTGGTGAAACTTGCATCTGTCGCTGAACATGTACTCACAAAAACTGCGTACAGGGCTTGGGAATGGGCATCAAAATTTCGACCATCCCAGTTTTCTCTGCCGAGGTTGCCCCAGCTTCCATCCGTGGCGGTATAGTGACCAGCTTCCAGCTCTGGGTCGCGTTTGGGATATTTATTGGGTTTTGCTCTAACTTGATCTGGTATCAAATCGGGCCATTGGCATGGCGTTTCCAGCTTGCCTCTGCTTTTGTTCCTGCGATACCGGTCTGCTTATTCGTCTGGTGGTGTCCAGGTGAGTTCTTTCCAATCTACCTTGGTACCCATGTAGACATCTACTAAAAGATCTTTGATGACAGAATCTCCCCGATGGCTGTTGAAAAAGGGCCGGTATCACGAGTCTTTTGATTCCTTCAAACAGTTACGGAACACGGAGATGCAAGCCGCGCGCGATCTTTACTATACTCATCGTCAGTTCGTTGAGGAACATCGGGCATTTGAGGGAATCAGTTTAGCGACCCGTGCCAAGGAGCTGTTCACAGTGCCACGAATCAGACGAGCAACCATGGCCTCCGCCTGGATTGTCATCTCGCAGCAGTTTTCGGGGATCAATATCATTGCTTGTGAGTTCTCATCTCTGGGTTAGGGAGATAGGGATACAATATTGGCGTTTCACTGGGTGAACGATAAACCGGAGATCTCTGTACATCTGCTGATCAAGCCCCCCTCTGTTCTCACGAATATAGTCTACAGCTCCACCATCTTTTCTGATGCAGGCTACTCGACTCTCTCTACTTTGCTAGCTTCGCTCGGATACGGACTTGTCATGTTCCTGTTCGCGATTCCTGCTGTCTATACTATGGACACATTTGGCCGGCGCAATCTGCTGCTCCTCACGTTCCCGAATATGGCCTGGTGTCTACTTGCAGCGGGGCTTTGCTTCCTTTTGCCAGACAGCAATAGCGCACGAACACCTCTGATTGCGTTTTTCATATACCTCTTCACGGCCTTTTATGGGCCTGGTAAGTCTTTGCTGCGTCATTCCCACTTCCACAGACCTTCCCATCCCATTTCAACAGCCTTACCCTCACCGCGTGCAAAGTGGGAGTCGCCGTCCACGCGCGAGGAGGCAATCCAAGTCATACGATTCGAAATACTAATAAAATAACAATCAGGAATTGGGCCCATGCCCTCGATCTACTTCTCGGAATCCTTCCCCCAATCGCACAGGGAGATCGGCGCCGCATTCACCATCTGCGTCAACAACTCCATCGGCAGTATTCTGAGTCTCACATTCCCCTCTTTGCTGGCCAAAACCGGTGGGCCCGGAGCCTTTGGCTTCTATGCCGGCTTGAATATAGTTGCCTTCATCGTGTGCTTCTTGATCGTTCCAGAGACCAAGTAAGCTTTTCTTTATCTTCCCGAGCAATGTACCCGGAGACGGAGATTGGAAAGACAGTGTCTCGTTTTGATCTAAATAGATTCCTAACCACATATTCTATCAAACAGACAACGAACCCTCGAAGAACTGGACTATACCTTCGCCGTGCGAACGCGCCGTCACATGTCCTACCAGTTGGGCACCTGGCTGCCATGGTGGATCAAGCGGTATTTGCTATTCCAGCGCAATGCGAAGCTGGAGGAATTGTATTAGGTCGAGAAACCCTACCTAATGGAAAGCAGTGGGAAGGGTTTCAATGGCGGAGCGTCTGGTGGAGTGCTTAATGAGGCGTTTTGATATTCAGTATACCTTGATGCTCACCTTTTGGTTCAATGAAATTTCATAGTTATTGGTCGCATTTATTGGACCCAGTGTATCGGCCTCGCAACTTATCTTCGTTAAAGAGACATGGCCAAGCTGGAGGGTGATCTAGCCTTTCACTCAAGAAGCTTGCAATCTGGAGCTTGAACGTGGGACCTGTTCACCACGAGTGCATGAATCCTTTTTGCAGAACGCATCAGGTTTCAGGCCAGACAACCGTTACCATCATCGTCAGCTTCATAGAGAATCGTGGCAGAGACTGTCATCGACAGGCAAATTTCCCATACTCTTGAGTTTGTAATCTAAAATTCCAAGTCCCGGCTTAAAAGCATCTATCTATTTTTATCCACAACCCCGCAAAATGCTCATGATGAAAAGCCTTCCTGAGGCTGTCGCTTCAACCGCGCCCTGAGTCCTTCGTACTCGACACCCCTTTCTTTCGACCTTTAACCATCCACATCGGTAGCCTCCCCCGCAACTCCAACTTCTCAACTCCCGAATTCCCCCCCAACCGCCTCCAACAGCCCCTCCGCCCTCCTTCCCGTCCCTTCATCGCCGCACCTCCCCGCCACACCCCCCACCCCAACAATCAGCGGGAATAGTCTTAATAGATGCTTCCTCCCACCCTCCTCGCTCCCCTCCACGTTGCTCAGATCCGGTATCGCCTCGCTCTCGCTCCTCAGCCCCGCCAGCCGGTCAAGCACTCGCGCAAGCTCCTGGCGCTGCGAGAGAGGCTGCGGCATGGCGCCACGGAGCGGCTGGTCCGACACGTAAGCCCTGAGGGTGAGCGCGCAGCGGTGCAGGAGGTACGGCGCCGCAGTGCGGGCAAGTCGGGCATGGAGTGGGCCGGGAGAACCTGCGAAAGGTCTCGGTTTTTGAGGCGTGGATGACGTTGTCTGGTATGGTGACGGCGGGAGTGGGAGAGAGTTCAGAAGGCTGGAGAAGTTTGGAGGGCGGAAAGCAGGAGTCGGCGGCTGTATCGTAATACGGGGTGCTTCATGGCTGGATACTAGGGCGAAGAGTTCATCGAGACATACGTAGGCCATCTTCTCGCGGACTGTGGGCGCGGGGTCGATTGTCCGTCCAGCGCGAGGCTTATACAGGGCCGTTAACCCCTGAGGGCTCTGGCCGCTGAGATCATCGCCATAGATTATTTTCGCGTCTGCTGGTGCTGGTGCATGGATGAGCGATGTGCGGAAGAGCGACTCGACGTACAGTTTGCGGGTTTGCTCCGACACGAAACCTGACCCTAATCCCGGTACAATGAGCTCACGCAGCTTAATAAATGATGCAATATCAAACTCTTGTTCGCTTTCCAAATCGGATCGTTCTTTGTCCGCGCCGCAATCAGCTCTAATGATGCTATTGGCAATATTGACGACCATATCCCAAATCTCTTGCTGAGTGGAACGTGTTGTATCTTGGAGATGGAGGCGATGGAGAGTTGCCTCGAGAATAGCGAGGGCGGAGATGGTGGCTTGTCTCCAAGGGGACATAGACTTTGTTATTGTGGGAAACTGATATTTAATTTCGATGGGTCTTGATAGACAGGCAAGGGCTACCAAAAGAGCACCATCGTTGTAGATCGATCGATCTGCGGCGTGTGTAACTACAAGAGACTGTAGAATCGCCATACCAGCCTTGGACATGGCCACATATGTACGTTTTGATTTGGAAGCTGAGATATCCTCCACTTTGTCTTTTGTAAAGGCGAGCGAGATGAATTTCGAGGTCTGCATGATTAAAGCCGAAGGCGCTCCCGGCAGATCGGTCCTCAAGGTCTTGAGTACGTCCAAGATTTGCCCCTGTAGTGGCGTGACATTTTCGATATCTAACACGAACGACCCCGATGTTGCCTGTTCCATGGACTCCTGTAAAAGCTTCAGCATCCGTTCCACGCGATTAACCGTCAAATCAGGCTCAACAAGCCGATAAACGTCGCGCAACGCGGCAACGTATGCTAATAAGCAGTTTTGATTGTCGGACACGCTGGCTCCGTCTGCTTTCTTTGCAACGGGGATACCTCGAGCCCACAGGTCCCAAGCCAAGTCGATCGTGGTCTTGTTGAAGTTCTTTTCCGCATTGTTCCGGCTCTGAGATAGAATCTGCCCAAGCGCCTTGAATGCAGCTGTATTGATTTCGAGCACTTCGAAATCAAGTAAGGATGCGAAATGCCCCAAAAGTTGTTGCCAGTATGAGTTGAAGGTGGGATGCAAAGTCAGTACATCAAGGTAATTCGCCAGCAAGCCAGAGATGCCATTCAGTACAACGACTGCGGTATCGTGCCACTCGGTCCGGGATTTGTCCTTGGCGCCGGGACTGGCTACAGAACGAAGTTGCCCCTGAAGCGACGCCATTAGTTTGAAAATGACCGACTTAATACAAATCGACCATCCCTCTGGATTGAGCCGATCGCCGTAGGCATCAAATATCCGAAGTAGTGTATGCGTGGCGCCTGTTAGCATCGTTAGCATCAAGCAGTCAACAGGAGGAAAGGTTACACACTGTTTCGTAGCTCGAGCCTACCATCGGCAGTAACGGCAGTAAGCCTGAGAAGTAGCAGCATCCACAAAGCAGCATCTGATGCTTCGTCTTGAGGGTTCGCCGCCTTTTGAGCTAGGACCTCTTCATCAGCGTCCCCTAAGAGTCCATCTGTAATGGGCAATGACTTCTTTTTGCCGGAGAGGAAATCAGAAAGCACCCAGAAGAATGTGATAGTCTAGAATTTATTAGCTACATGTTCTGCCGATTGTCGCAGGGAACGTACCGTCAGAGCGATGTTCAAATCATCGTCTTGAGAGCAGAATTTATACAGTGTATCAACAAGAATAAGGAAACATGAATTCGGCAAAGCTGATAGAAAGTCGGAGCTGATCAGTTGGAGGGAGCTGAAAGACGAGCGTATCAGTTTACTTGATCGCGTCGTGAGAAGGGTCGTGCTGGGCTCCGTATCGTTGTCGCTAGGGAACTGTTTCTTCACGAAGATACTGCCAATGATCTCAAAGGCAACATCCCATCCACTGATCAGGGTTTCACCACAATTATCGAGCATGCTTTTCAGTCCTTCGAGAATAACCTTGTGAATATCGATATCTATGGCGTATTGAGCAACAGATAGCTGGCGATCGCCCAATTCCAAGGGCGCTAGGGCATGTCGGAAAGCGTTTAGAAGACGAAGTTGAACCGTTCCACGGCTTTCATCGCTCAAGCTAGCAACAGAATTCGCAGAATCTAAGACAAGATTTACCAATATATCCGCCGCGCGAGTTCGCACTTGAGCAGACATGGAGGCAGAACTCAAAGTTTCAACCAGCTCCGAAACGATTTGCGACCAGCCAGAGGTCTCAGGTGGGTAAGCAAGAAGTCTATCAATATTGATTATGGCGACATCTCCTAGCTTTGCCAGAGCGAACTGATCTTCTTGATTGGGCCCAGCAGATGCTGAAGTGGAATTCCTAAGCATGCGTTTGTGCTGTCCGGTAGGCGTCCGAAGGCCCGGAGGAGGTGGTGTAAAGACCTGAGGTGCAGGTGACTGTGGCCGGCTGGAAACTTCTGGTGGATGGGGCTCTGTGGGCTGTCTCAATAAATTACAAACCGCTGCCACTACCTGAATAAACGCATCATTGGGGAAGTCCATCGTACTCTCGAATAACCGAGAGGCTGCTGTCTCTACAGCACGAATCTCTCCGCCAAAGTTGGCCAGCAGAGACGATGCTTCGTTATCTGCCTTGTTGTCGGCTCCCTTCCCCGCAATGGGTGTCCTACCGGCATTTTTACCACTCGAAAACAAGACATAATCGGCTTGCTGAAGTGTCTCTAAAATGATTCTCCAAGAAGAGCCCAGTGTCGGTCCTAGTGCGATGCCCAAGTTGAGTAGAGCTCGTAGGCATAGCAAGTTGCGGGTGTTCAAACTCTGCGGGGTGCTTGAAGCATCAAACGATGCCTGTCTCTGCCGTTCGCCAGCTGCACCGACTGGTGTTACTAAGTTTTCAACTGTCAAAAGACCACGTGCGTTGCTGATGAGACTGCTAGGTGTCTCTGCCGTCGGAGTTGAGTTGGCTGGTTTGGATGAATTCAAACAAGCCGTAAAAGTGTTGGGTGGAACGGCAGCCTTGCCCAGGGTAGTGAGAAATGCATCTCTGGGCGTATTCAACGCCAATAACCCGGCCACATGAGCAAACTTTTGAAAAGCCCGAACAAGATTATGGTAGAATTCGGAATCTAGTGCTGCGTACAAGAAAGTGGAGCAAGTCGCTAAGATCGCTGGCCAGCAGCCTTCCACCAGCTCCGCACAAATTTGCACCTCCATGTGTAAAGGATGGTCCTTGAGCGCAAGAGGGTTGACTGGGATGGGATTTCTCTTAAAAGAGCTTCGTCTCTCCACACTTCCCGATGTGCTCGTGCGATCCAAACTGGATTTTGTCGGGGGACCCTCTTCGAGTATCGTAGGTGTGTCTGCTGTCTTAGGAGGTCGCTTGCGTGGGCGTCCTTCCCCGTGCACAGTAAGAGGTAGGATGAACTTGGCCAACCCTTCGGATAGAGACGTAATGCACGTCAAAACCAAATGATAAACATAAGACTCGGGCATGGATGGCGGTTCATGTTTGTCTAGCTGGTCTATGCAATTGACTCGGAGAGTACTCCATTGAGAACTTATTCCGGTGCTGTGGCCTTCACCTACTGAGCCACTAATGATGCCAGTGACACCGGCGGTCTCCAATACCACCTGATCAGAGCCACTCTGAGTAGCGACAGGAATGGTTGACTGGTGGCTGAGCCCGATTAGTGCCGGTTTCTCCGTACTTACTCGCACGAAAATAGCGGTGATGTTCTTGAGTATGTTCCGTTGCCCTTCTCTGGCGTCATAAAGGGCAAACATCTTTCTGACGAGGCCTGGTTCCGAGAAAATACCACGGAAAACCTCCATGGCCAGCACTCGTCTCCATAGCGCGGTATCCTGATCAAGAAGCTGCGTCAATATTTCGAGAGCAGCCCCTCCTTCGTCGAGAATAATGCTCAAATGCCGTCTTAGTAAAGTGTACAGGATGCGAACCAGCCGAACCGAGGTGGCAAAGCTAGTCTTGTCCGAGAGCGCGCTGATGATGAAAGGCATGAGACGGATACGTAGAATATGAGCTTGCTCGGGATGAGTGGAAAAGATGACAGAATGATTGGTCAAGACGGATTCTATCAGCTCAAGACCAAAGGTCTGTGGCAGGCCTGTGAAGCGGAGGTATTCTGGTCGTTGATTCTCAGTTAGGAGACAGATATCATTGAATACGCGATGAGCATCTAGGGCTGCAGAGCGAAGATCAACATGGCCGTCTTCGGCCGGCGCATCACCGACATAATCCGAGTCAGGGGTCGTCTTGTCTTCAGTGACCACTTTATCGAACACAGATACCACAAGCTGCTGAAGAGTGGCAGAGGACGTGTGGTTGACGATAGCATTTTTGCTCGACTGCAAGATGAAGCAAATATTCAAAGACGTGACCAGTAGATCGCCCTTGATATCGGTGGCATAGTTCTGTAACAGCGTGGGGAGCGCCTGCAGGATTTTGAGCTGGACATCAAGGCCAGAGGACGTGGCTTCTCGCAAGGCTTCGAGAACAACATTTAGTTTTGATCTCGGCAGCGCGCTGCTCATAATCAGGCGCAAGAGGCACACGATAGCGATGCCCGTGAACTTCGCATTCTTGGCCCCGCAAGCGATGATAAAGGGGTTCACAAAATTGGGCCGCTGGACCAGCTCTACACGGCAAGTTAGACCACGGCGTGTCCATCTATCAATTTCTCACGGGTGAATGTCAACAGTCCGGGAAAAGTACCCGCAGCTATTTGTGCTTCATTGCTTCCACGAAGGGTTTTCAATTCTTCCAAAGATTTCTCAGCAGCCTGTTTGATAGATAGAATTATTAGTCAGCTCAACTACGATAATCAGACTCATTCATCAAGCATTACAGTACCTGTCGCAAGTCATTGTGTTTCCTTTTACTCTCTTGGATAAGGTTCGTGAGCTCAGAGACCAAAAGTTGAGTGGTCATTGTGGTAGTCTGGATCTTGTGAGATCCATGGGTTTAGCTGCGGCTGTTTGCATCTGTTCTCGAATAGGCTGTGGCATGATGTTGTTGCTGCCAGATTCACGATCACTCTTGCGTTTCTACGCGCCAATACTTCGTACCGTACCCCGATACCAGTACATGGCACTCGTACATTGTGCAGAGCTTGTGGCTATTAAGATGAAGTGGCTGCAAGACCCTGATGACTAAGGAAAGATAACCCCTGTGTCCATGCGTGCCGGCTCACGGTCAAGAATTATCCGGAGCATGAGACAGGAAATAAGCCAGGTAAGACGCTGTACAGAATCGATACCGCATATCCAACGTAATGTTGCTATAGCTGATGTGTACTCGCCATGTTCTTGCGCCCCTCCATCGCCGCCAGGGTGCAACTGACCCAACAAACAAGCCAACCTGGTGCCCCACACTATTCATCTTCAGATTCATGGTGTCGACAACCAGCATTTTACGTGCGATACTCTCCATGCAAGGTCGACTTCAACCCATAGGCAACATCCGAACAAGGTTTGAGTTTGCAAGCGTGGTGATGGCCACAACAGCTATCTGATTCAACCATATCCCGAAAAACCACGCCCTCTGAAGTGATCATCTCGGTTCATCGCGCAAAGAGCAAAATCCAACCGCAACCATGACGCAAGCCAAAGTCCCACGCAACTTCAAGCTTCTCGAAGAGCTTGAGAAGGGAGAGAAAGGTCTCGGTGCTGGTGAGTTAAGGCTGAGGAAACCTATCGACTTGTTATAGCTTGCAGGTCGTGAAAGATCTGTTTTTATCGCTGACTTGGTGGCAATACATACAGAGGCTTGCAGTTATGGCTTGGACAACTCAGAAGATCTACTCATGTCAGACTGGAACGGGACGATACTAGGACCGCCTCATGTGCGTCTTCTTTTATTTATCCAATAGCTTAGGGACATCTTCCCATGGTTCGTTGCGACGTTGCCGCTAACCCTCCCTGCGTGGCTAGTGCGTTCACGAGAACCGCATCTATTCAGTCAAGATGCACTGCGGGGAAGAATATCCTGACAAGCCACCAACTATTCAGTTTGTTAGCAAGATCAACTTGCCCTGTGTCGACCAGGCGACCGGAGTCGTGGATCCTACGCAGCTGCCCTGCCTCGCCAACTGGAAGCGTGAAAACACGATGGAGACAGTCCTACTTGAGCTAAGGAGATACATGGCCTCCAGCCAGTGCAAGAAATTGCACCAGCCTCCCGAAGGCTCAACATATCCGGAGGCATGAGGCAAAGGGCAGTGTTAAAATGCGAGCAAGGACCGGAAGCGACTTGCTCTCAGTTGGGGTTAATCTGGGACTGGAGAATGGAGTTGAGCGAGATCTGGTGTCTTCTTTGCAACAACACGGCTAGATATTCGTGGTTATGGTAATGCTCCAAAAGTATCACGAAGTCACCCTCCCATTAGTATGGCAGCGAGCAGTGAGCATGGGATTAGTAAGGAGCCAAGGATAGCGTTCAAAACAGCCCATGAAAACTTTTCTATTTCGATTTACATAGTTTGCCTTTACGTTAGGCCCTTTCCCAATGTCGTAGATAAATGTTGCGCGAACTTGGCATCAATATGAACAAATTCAAAAGGGTATTATCAGTGATTATGAGAACCTGGAATTTCAAAAGTAGTAGGTACTTCGTACCTGGAGAATCTCCTATCGTTCGTGCGGAATAATTCCGCACGGAAGCAAAACATCACGGAACAAGCCGTCCACAGACTTCGAAATTCAACCTAGACCCGTGCTATGCCCAGCAGCATCTCAGTACCTGCGCTTCCTATATTCCAATGCAGGCCAAATGGACTTGGAATAAGTTTCTGATCCCGGCGCGCAACTCGCGCCACCGAACAGCATGCAAGTTTTCCAATTCACTCTTCCCCGCTGACCGAATATTCTGACCCGATCCAAGGTCTTGCTCTCTATCGACACCTCCTGCGGCTCGCACCCAAGGTCGAGTTGCCAGATCACATCACATTGGCTT
>JAOYMO020041890.1:0-12209 GCA_025802455.2 Iodosphaeria phyllophila
ACACTCTTAGCTAATTCCCTGATTCATACCGCTTCATGTAGATTGATAAGCTCTCTGAACTACAAGCCCAGAAAATGTTATTTTACAATGTCTAGACGGTATTATGAATCAGCTCCAAGTACTGATATCATCCATAATTGAGGGGCTGCACAATCATATCATGGCCAGCGGAACCCGGGCTACACGGGATTGACCTGAAGCTGTCTTGCCTGGACACCAATCTTGTAAAATATTTCCGAATATACATAGTATCTTCCAACAGTAGGCCATGATACAGCCTTTGGCCCTCATATTCTTCAGCGCACTAGGGTAGAAATTCTACACGACAAACTCATTAGATCTACAAGCCGCGTGTGTGGGGAAGGACAGCACAAACAAGCTGGGGCAGGGTGCGGAAGACGAGAATATTCGGCCGAAATGTGACCTGGTCAGTCCCGCAATATCAGGATATGGTCAACAAAATAGCTCTCACGCTCAAACGGTTGAAGCCGAATCGTGGGAATAGTCCTCCCTCCAACTCACCTCTTCATTGGCTTTTGTGAAGATAGCGAGGGAAAAGTGGCCCTTTGGACAGGTGCGGACTCTGTGTCTCTCGTCTCTCTAGCGAGATGGGGCTCTCCATCACCCGCAAAACCGGCATTCCCCTGTCTTTGGAGCCTCTCTTTGCAGTGGAGAACTCAATCATCGGATGTCGAGGCGCTGGCGACGTGATGACGACGTCGGGTAAGCGTTCCATGCCAATTCTTGTGTCGGTGTCTTGACCACTGCTATCGAGATCGCGTGTGCCGTGCGCTCGTTATTGTAAAGCAGGAGTGGACGAAGTCAAGAGCTAGAAAGCCACCTCCATGCAGTTCAAAGGACCTGAATCATCAAAACATGTCGAAAAGAATTTCGCCGCACCTGATCGTGTTGAAGTTCAACTACTTCTTTGATTGTCGTATCACATAGACCAGGAGGGACCAAGAGGAGGCGGGTGGGCGGTTATTGTCGTAACTAGGCAACGATGGTGGGTGGAGCTGCGATAGGCAGCGACGGTTGCAACAGGCAACCATGGTAGATAAAAGGGTGCACGATGCACCAAGTGTGTGAAATTAGCTCCCTCCATCTTCGTCACACTATAACACCAACACTTTACCACTCAGATGCATCTGCATTCGTTTTAGCGAAACCAACAGTTATATACTATTTACTGCCCCGGTTTTACATCTCCATGCCAGAGAAAGGTGGGAGCAGGGATTAAGACGATACGTTCGAGGGTTTTAGCATGCGGTTCTTGAGAAGGCGATCTATTTAATATTCTCGTCAAATAGGCCTCAGCGCGGAACCTAGCGCAACTATCCGGTCGTAAACTTCGAGGCCCCTCAGCTCGGCTGCCAACATAGAGTGAATGATGCGGTTAGTCGCAGTGGTTTTGCGAATCTTCATCGCAAATGTTAGGAAAGTAGACTCATCAGTACGGCCCAGCCTGATAATCACTACGTCCACGCCATACCTCGAGAAGACTGGGAACTAGCCAGCAAGCAAACTCAATGGACTTGCTTCACTCAAACTTCTCAGACTCGAATGAAGCTCCTATCTTCTGGGCAAAATATATACTTCCAGGCTCTGATCCAGTTACTTTGTAACTTGCTGGCAAACGACACTGCGTATGTCGACCTAGATCTTCGACAACGTGACCAAGGCTTGAAAGGAAGGCGATGCTTGGCTATGACGCTAGCTATTAGTGTTGAAACCTACACTATGTACAACGCTTGGGCTATAGAGAGCGACGCCCACGCGAACTTCAAACACATTCCAGAACCAAACTAGTACCCAACGAACAAGCACAGAACGGCTCAGCGACCGAATTTGAACAGTGATCCATGTTTTCACCAATGTACAGCGGGGTGATAGCCACCACCTAGTTACTACAAGACTTGGGGGCTGCTTGTCCCTGGGACGATGGCATAAGAACCCTGTGCCATAACCAACAATCGTTAGTCGACAACTAGGGACGGCTCGCCATAGAAATGAAGAATCCCAGCAATGTCAGCAATGCCGACACAATAAACTTACTTATCAATCACATGTACGATACCCTGTTTGACTTTGATGTCGGCTTGAATAACCTTCGCGTTGTTCAATTTGATGCCAGATCCCCCTACGGACACCTGAACAAACCGACCCTCCAAAGTCGGCACCATCATGCCGTCCTTGAGGCTAGAAGACCGCGCGACCCCCGGAGCAATGTGATACATGAGGATATCGGAGAGCTGCGACCTAGGCAGAGTGGTGGGGTCTCCGACGGCCTTGAAAGCGTCGTTAGTAGGCGCGAAGACGGTCACATCGCGCAAATCTTCCACAGTATCCGTGAGTCCAGCTGACTCGATGGCGCTGAGTAGGCTGGTCAGGCCGGCAGCTTTGGCTACATCGGCAATGTCATCACTGCGACTACAATGATCGAAGAGACATGTCAGTAACTGCTGGTAGATTACTTCACGCCAAGGTAGATGAAGTCAAAAGAGGCAGGTTAGACTGTACCAGGTCAGCAGTTGCTGTTGGAAAACATCGTTCTCGTAGCGTGGTGTCGCCGACACGCATGCCCTAGTTTTCAAATTCTCTTAGTACCCAACGTAGGCTCGCTGCTGGAAGCTAATAGACACCCACACATAAAGTGAACCGAGTACAGCAGAAAACCTCATTGTCTGAAGTTATCGTAAGATGTCCCACGGGTAGGTATGAGAGGTATGGTGAACGTGAATGAGAAACAAGCTAATGGTGGTGTCCTCACGTCGGAAACAATGCTTCTGCACAATGCTCAGGGAGTACAGTGGGCTAGAAGGATTCAATAAAAACCATGCCCTACAATAGCAATCCAGCGGAATGTCGCGGCCACGATGATAGCAGAATAGGAGCCAACCCCTCTTCATCGATCGAGTGACGTAAGAGATCGGGCAAGTCTCTCCCTTTAAGATGCGCGCAGTTCCTAGAGATCTCGACGATTCCAGTATAGTCCACCGGATAAAGTTTGGGATTCAATTCCATTACCTTGCAACGTCCCATGTTTAACACCTATACCGAAATACAATTGACGAAACCTCCAGAACAATATCTCAGGCTAGATTCCCTATGTCTTAGCAGACAGCGTGCCGAATGGTTTCGACTATTCAGTCTCTATTCATGTTGCATTGAAAGCATCGGCCTAAATCCGATCATCCCCCCCAAATCCCTAACTAGCATTTGCCCGTGGCCGTGGCCCGGGGGAGGGGGGGAATCAGAATTATTGGCATTAGGCAGGCTGATTACCACAAAGGATAGAGCCGCCTAGCCACCATCAAAACACAGTGGTGATCTCTCTTGCTTCAAGTATATAGAGTTTACTCTAGGATTTGTCGAACTTGAAAACACTTGAATTTTGCCCATCTCGGATGAATACCGGTACATCGACAAGGCCAAACCCGGAAAACATGAGCACTTCGGTTTGCCCTACCGGAGATTTCAACCCTTTAGTAGAGTAGAATTTCGGACTCACTTTTTTTTCGGGTTTGACATTATTGCACAGCGCTCATTCAAGAGAGACAGAGATCACGTTTGTTCAAGTTGGACTAATTTGGGACAAGTATGTGAACAAAGTCTTTTGGAATGGTCGTGGTCACCCAAGAAATTTCAAGGCTTGGAATTGGACATTTTGGTGAGAAGGGCTCGATTTCTCGAGTGTTCGTTCACTTCATCCAGTTACTTGTACACTGCTACTAGGGCCACAAGAGCTGTCTGCTCCCCAGTGACCTCCCATGGCCTGAATGCTAGCTATTCAACCTGCTAGCAGAGCCCACAAAATTGGCGTAACGAGACTGGAATGTACTTGATTCCCGCCCACATACTCATTCATTCATTCATTCATTCATTCATTCATTCATTCATTCATTCATTCGTCCATCCATTATGGTATCCATTGATCCTCTCATGTCGACGCCCCTCCGAACTTTGTTTCCCAATCTATCCGCGCCTTCTTCTGTCTTTCCCAGTCCTTACGCAACTTTTTCGTCTGGCTTTTGGGAACCTCGCTACCATCTTTCATTCGGGTTGGCATACCCTCAGCGTCCCACTCAGCGTATCTCTCATCGCCCCTAAACATGTCCTCAGGCTTTACCTTCGCCTTATCCCACTTTTCGACTTCCGCGCACTCGCGCGCCATTCGTTGCTCTTCTTTCTTCTGGGACTTGTCAGCAGCTAGAGCGGCTTTCTCCTCGCGCGCTGCGAGAATATCGGCCGTCGGAACAAATTTGATAAGGGAGGGTAGTTCGGATCTATCATCCAAGTAGACTCCGATATTAGTCAGATCATGGTCGCGGATGCGGTCGCTAAGGGCTAGAATATCGGCTTTCTTGTTCGATTTGGCTGCCGTGCGACGAAGCTCGTCTCGAATGCGGGCTATTCCGCGTAGAAAGGGCAGTGCTAGTTGTTCTGGGTCTCGAATCCCAGAGCTTGCCAAGGCTTCAAAATCCACGTGGGGTGAGTGCGTCGTTAGGTCAGTTAATATCTTCGGCCCGTCGAGTCTAAGGGACTGTACATCTCGGATAACAGCCTCATGCACTACCTTGTATGGTTCGACAGCCTCTTTGGGTTTAAGGTTAGCCGCAGCCGCCGCGGAGACCCAGCCAAGGCCATTATATGGCGGATTCGCATTTGCATCTAGACCAAGGATGCCCACAACGTTGGTGACCCATCGCGCACTGGACTCGAGAGCGGCTAAGTCTAAAGTGGTGCTGTCCTCAACGATGTAAACATTGGCTTTGCGAATGAGCTCGGCAATCACACAACGCATCAGGTAAGGGGTGTCAAAAGAGTTAGCAAGTGCTTTAGCTGCTCCTCTTTTCGCATTATCAAGATCATCCCACAAGCTTCCCTCAGGCTTCTCATTCATAGTCAGTCTTTGGATTCCACTCGTGCCTAGAGCCAAATCATCAGCTTCCGCTAGTAATGCCTTGGTGTTGATGAAAAAGTTCTACCCAATAGTTAGCCTTAATTTGCTCGGGGAGGTATCCGGGAAGAAGAGTTCTCACGTTGATAGTGCTTTCCCAACTATCGGCTTCCTTTCTCATTTCGGGCGAAATCTCAACACCATCGTTCCAACGGCCCAACAAGAAAACAATTCTCATAGCGCGTGCCGTGTATGTAGATGCTAATGCATCCTTGATGGTCTGGAAGTTCTTGAGGGACTTGGACATTTTGGACCCGGAAATGGAGAGATGACCCATGTGTATGAAGTGGTTGACCCATGTATGCTCATGGCCATGTTGGCAGTAGTATGCTTCGCTCTGAGCCAGTTCATTGTCATGATGAGGGAAGGCAAGATCGACGCCTCCCGAGTGAATATCCATGCGTTCCCCTAATACGTCAGAGGCCATCACGGAGCACTCGATATGCCAGCCAGGTCGGCCATTGCCCCATTTACTGGGCCAATAGGGCTCCCCAGCCTTGGATTTCTTCCACAGCGCGAAATCCCCAGCGCCCTGCTTTCCACTGAGAGTTTTAGAGAGAGAGCCTTCGCCTTCGTCTTGCAGAGTCTTGTCGTTCCGACTATCTGGGCGAAGCCTTGCATATGTGTTACCGGACCTTTCGAACGCATCTATACTGAAGTAGACAGATCCTTCGGCCTCATATGCGAAGCCCTTCTCAACGATTCGTTCTACAAAATTGGCAATTTGTGGGACATACTCCGTCACCCGTGTTATCACATCCGGAGGAAGGACGTTCAGGGCGGCCATGTCACCCGTGAATTCAGCCTCCATACGGCGGGTTAAATCGGTGAAAATGGTCTGGTCGCTGGTGTCAATCGTCTCCTTGTAGAGCGAATCGAGATACGGCAGCAAGATTTCGTCCGCCATGCCGAAAATGCTCTTACTGTGGATCCCAATAACAGCCTGTGTCATATTGCTGATGTGCATTTTCAGCTTGGCTTCGACATCTCCCGGCTTCCCCTCACCAGACAGCGTCCCCCCTGTCAACACGTTACCATACGCGACATCCCTACGCTTGATATAGTTATCCGCGTCCAGCGGAGAGCTGTCAAGCTCTACTAGCAAGGGAAGATTGTTCTTCGCATATGCTGCGAAAGCGGACTTTGCCAGCTCGAGAGTTTCTTCTTGGGTATGTGCTTTCCTCTTCTCGAGGTCGAGCAAACGCTGGCGACGGGCCTTCAATATGATTTTATCATCGACATCGGTGACGTTCATAACAAATTTGACGTCGAAGCCAAAGTAGTGCATTAAAACACGTCGGATAATGTCGGTTGACACATAGTTGCGTGCGTGACCGAGATGACTTTGGTCGTAGACAGTTGGACCGCAGGCATACCAACTAATCTTGCCAGCTTGAATCGCCTGAAAGGGCACGGGGTCGGTGCCGCGATGTAGCGAGTTGTGTAATTTAATCGAGTCCATAGTTGTGCGAACGGTTGATATACCCCTCCGAAGAAAATTGAAAACTCGTGCTCCGGAGTTTCTAGGGTAGCTTCTGAGTACTAGTAATCTGGCAAGAGGAAGCATAAAGCTGAGTCAGAAGGGGAAGGGTGGCTAGGAGGTGAGAAGAGAGGAGAGCGTAAGTAGAACACGGTTCACTGCGTCTGCGTGGCGCATGTACCGGTAATAGGACACCGGTACCCTCGAAGAGTCAAGACGCCAGACCATGGAATCCAGGCTTTTGTCTGAGTCACAGATCCTTGTTTTGAACGAAATCCCATCAATGAGCATTCAAGACTTGAAGAGGGTTTTGCGTGCTAATCTGCCACTACGCTCCAGCTTGATTAGCGGGGCAACTTCCACAGGTCTGTGGATCCCGGGATTCTGCCGGTTGACACCGCCTTCGTGTATCACCCACAGCAAGTCTAGAAGACATGACGCTAGATGTCTTTTACTCTCTTCATGCTTCGGACCATTCAGTGCAACTACCGATAAGACACCATACCCTGAAATGAAACATTCCGGTAATGACGCGCGTTTCAACTTGACATGGAACTCTGTGGATTGTCGGGACCATTTTCAACCTCAACAAATATCACTAGAGGGTGCTAGGGTTTAGGGACAGTTTTGCACGGCAATTCTAGTGACACAAATGGATTTTCATCATTCTTCAGAAATGACGATTTCGATCCGCTAATGCTTTGTTGGTGCAAAATAATCGAAGAGAACTGAAAAAGCTTCCAGTCCCCAATCTCCGCTAAAGCACATGATTATCTAGTCACTCTTGGGTAAATCAAAGCTATTTGAGACGAGATATGCTGAATTTCTGATGCAGATAGAACATGGCCAGCAGTTCAAGCATTTTGGTCAATGAATTAACTATCTGTCGTCGGAGTTGGTGGTTTTTGGTAGTGTTTTCTGATCGCGGAACTCCAAAAGCTAGCTATACCATCGCTAGGTGGTTCATTACTGTGTCCGTTGTTTGTCAGTTGGTGCGTTTTGGACAGCTACAAGTGGGACACTCTCCGGCTCTAATATGCCGGGTGAAGGGACTTGTTATGACGAACCGTATGCGAATGTTGTCTACCAGAATGAGTATGCTTACTGTGTGTTTATCTAAGTGGGGGGATTGTGGGCCCAGATGGTTAAATAAGGGCTCTGTGACTACACAGTACACAATAGAATTTGGATCCGCACAGCCTGAATCTCTGCAAAACCACCGCTGCCGCATTTTGACCGCTGCCTTGATACCTCCATCTCTCCGAAAGTTTCTCTGGAAAGTGCAATTGGCGAACACCTTTGGGATCAGCAGGTCCAGCAGTGCTTTGGTGACGTCAATCATTCTGCTTTTTCTGCGTTCATCGATATCATCAAACCAGTAAGCCCAACCCAAAACATAGTCTAGCTACTCTAAGAGAATCTCCAATCTGTTCAACAGCTCACTTCAATGACGTGGGGTTTTTGGTCAGTATATTATGGGCTCAGGAGAAAGCTGATCTCAAAGGTGTGCAAAGGTGCGTCAGACGAACTTTCGGAGAGACGGAGATATTGGCACGTATGCCAGATACGGTACCGCACTGTACCTATTCATTCCTCCGTAGCCTTGTCAAAGCTTGGGAGTCTGCTTCACAGCCTCGTAGACACAAGATGTTATCCATAACCTGCATCTTAACACCACACAGAGCTATTCCAAACATAATAAACTATGACCCGAATATCACCTTTCCTCAATCCAGGCACACATACAACGGCCAAATCTCTCGCGCTGGTTCAATTATCTCGCGCCAACGTTGTTCCTGTGATCCTGAATAATGATACCGGCGCTGTCGATGGCTATGCTGAAGGCACCGTCATAAACACAAGATTTGGTTCATTCCCGCATTCGACCTTGATCAACCAGCCATGGGGATCGCAGATTCGCGCATCCATAGTTGACACAGGCTCAAGGGGTAGAAAGCGGAAACTCGACGAGGGCGAAGAGCCACAGAACAACGTCAGTCTCACAGTCAATGGTCACAGTAGTACTCAGGAGCCACCTAAGAAGGCCCTCACTGCCGCATCAAGTGGTTTCGTTCATGTGTTGCCACCTACGCCTGAGCAATGGACAACAGGCTTACCACACCGTACTCAAGTCGTCTATACGCCCGATTATAGCTACATTCTACACAGAATTCGCGCCCGACCCGGCTCGAGAATCATCGAAGCAGGGGCTGGAAGTGGGAGCTTTACTCATGCATCCGCAAGAGCAGTGTTCAACGGGTTTCAGGAATCGGCTTACGACAAGCTAGGGAAGGTGTTCAGTTTTGAGTTCAATGACGACCGCTTCCGGCAGATGGAGCAAGAAGTAGAAGCTCACGGATTGGACGGACTCGTTGAAATACGACACCGGGATGTATACAAAGATGGCTTCCTGATAGATGGTGGTCGGAGCCCCAACGCCGACTGCGTCTTTCTAGACTTGCCTGCACCATGGAAAGCCTTGCCGCACCTGTCAAGAAGCCGGCCTGTATCTACACAAACATCACGAGGCTCTTCGTCAGATAAATCGCCTAACCAGGAGGACCTGCCGTGGATATCACCTTTACGTACGGACCGGCCCGTTCACATATGCACATTTTCGCCATGCATCGAGCAGGTCACCAGGACAGTACAAGTTATGCGGACGCTGGGCTGGATGGATATTGATATGGTTGAAGTCGCCCATAGCAAGATTTCGGTTATGCGGGAACGCATAGGATTGAGCTTTCCCATGGAGCGGGGCAACAACCAATCTCCTATGGATGTATCTGAAGCTATGCAACGTCTCAGGGAAGTCGATGAGAGGAACCACGAGTTCCGTGGTCAACTTCCTACTATCGCCGGCATCACGCCAGACCAAGCCGGGCTTGGGGAAATGGAGGTTGATCTTGACGAAAACAGAGATGAACGGAATTGTGAGGGCGGACTAGGCAACACTGAGCCTCTCGCAGACGGAGAGAGCGGGGTTCTGGAAGGATCGGAACGAGAGAGTGCTTCATGTACGAAGATGTTCATGCTTGGGCGTCTTGTTCATCGCACTGAACCCGAGATCAAGTCCCATACTTCCTACCTTGTTTTCGCCGTCATGCCACAGGAATGGACCGATGAACAGGAGACGGAAGCTTTCAGAAACTGGCCTTGTGGCCAGGAATTCAGAGTAATCGGTAGTCTGGACAAAGAAACACGCAAACAGGAAAAGCGCGAGCTACTCGTGGGAAAAGCCGATAGAAAAAAGAACAAGAAAGGCAAAGAAAATAGCACTAAAGTTGGGTTAGGCTTGACGGCTTGAGAATTCGAGACGTGTCGGATAAATAAAAATTAAAAAACGGGTTGTGCTTAATACCCTGCATTGCTACTAGACAAAAGACCTTGGCTATGGATAGTGGAATTGAACGATCCAGGCCACTTCTCGCATTTGTTGTTCATGAGTATCGAGCCAAGGTTTTTGGTGCTTGATATTATATGTCCGAATTTCCAATCGAAGATTTGTTCGCGAGGCTATACTCGGTCTTGTGTAGCGTAGTCCGCCTTGCCCGCCCCGTCCTCCTAACACGTGGTCAGTCTAGGAAATAGCCCCGGAAACCCTAATCAACTGCCAATTGACATACAAGTTTCACACTTGAAAGCCTCGTGCACAAGGTTTTGATCCACTGGGCGACTGTGTCTTGTGTACACGCGCTGGGCGGTATCAATCTCGTTGAACAAGTCAAAATTATGAACACGCCCGTCTGATTCTGGTTGCTCACAAAGTGACTTATTTCCAGCCCATATTTCGCAGCCAGCTTTTGAATAACGAGATGTTAAACAAATCATGAAGTGCGAACCCAAATTGAAGCTTCTCTCCATTTTCCCCAACAATTTCTGCATTAGCCAACCTTTCGATGCGCAGTGAGCAATGGGAAATTTTGACCAAAGTATGTTTATGCAAGAATTGAGATGAATGTAGGGAAAATCAACCAACATGGAGCCACTCCCAAGGGAGGACGCTCCCAGCGATAGAGTCACGTATTAGACCCATGCGATATCTTCAAATTTGTTCTGGTAAATCTTGAGTTCACAGTTTTATCATAATAAGTAGCTACTGAGATGGGTTAACCATCTGTTTAGTTTGTAAGACATTGAAGAGTTGAGTAGACGTAACTGTGCTGAATTTTATAGCTAACCTGCGCTGCGGCGTTGTGGATTTACACAATCCACACCACCTAGAAGACCAGTGTGGAGGAAAGTACGTTCTGGCTGAGTGATGGCCGAGTACCATGACATAGGTATTTGATAAAAATTTTGACATTGCATAACACTCTCATTTCTGCGTCAGGGCCATGCTTCTGTGTAAATTTAAAGAAGTTAGACCATCTTTCAATTTGACCTTACTGGTCTATCTAAAAGTACGCTGATACAACATATGCAACAGGTTGAGTTCATCAAGAAAGTGGTAATTTTTGGTGTGAGTACTGGGCTGAGCAAACTCGGATGTGGATCACTGAAGATCTATGTTTATTATGGATAGAAAGCGGGCCAAATTGTGCAAGTTTGCGATCCGAAACCAAACAACCAAGGTTAGACGTTACTGTGATAAAGGTGAGACTTCTGTCTGCATACATCTAATATGTCCATGCCTAATGATAGAATCTCTTTATGTACAGACTGGTCCCCGATGTGACCGTATCCCGTGCTGAGCCAGCCAACTCATCTATAACAAGCCAAGAATAGCAGAGCGTAAGCTGTAATTAAGGATTAAACCGGTATGTTGAAATGTTTTGACCTGTTCAACGAATTTGTGAGCTTGTGGATCCTGGAGATCCATGCTTGTGTAAGCCGTACGCTTAAGTAAGCGGCACGAGCGATGTAAAGGGGCACAACGTGTAACAGAGGATGTATCAGAAGTCGTATGAGATATTAAGTGTTATTTGGTAGATAGATTCGTAGAGAATTCAGTCAATCATTCCAGACACAACGACTTACTAGGCATTTGCAGAAGCTTCACAGAAGACTTCCAACTGCCACGAGTCCCGTGTCTAGGACTGTACACGAAAGCACAACCTGGCCTAAGCCACGCGGGTTTATACGGCAAAATAACGCCTACTACTGAGTACTGTGTAGTGCTGTGTAGATCAATCCCACGCTGGGGATGATCGCGTGCTCCAGTCAATCGAGAACCCAGTCCTGGGGATCTCGCTTCGTTTCGACAGACTTGTCGTAGGCTAGAATCCGTGCACTTTGCGAAATCTAGAACTCCTTCCCTGGAAACACCATGCATCAATGCCAGTAGCTCACAGAAACAACTACAAACGAATGCAAGCGGGTTTTCGAATTTTGCCCGGTGATGCACATCATTCAATAGGAAGTAAAAAAAGCGTGTGAAATTGGCCAAATATGCAGGGACCGTATCAATCATAACTTGGTTTGACACAAAATAGGGTTGTTACAAATAATGAGAGCTTAACAAGTTAGCAGTTTTAGTCTCGAGTTTTTGGACCAACATTCTCTACATTCTACGAGGGTTGAGATCGTTTTATCTTCTTTTGGAAACCGGAAAGCCTATCCGATCGGCTGGGTAAATATCGGATTACTCGGTAAATCGCAGGTTGACTGGAAAGCTGTTTCTTAGGAGCGGTAGGCGTCATGTCCAGGCTATTCGTTGAAATGGCATCGTACGTCCCGGTCTGTGGACATCATTTTTTTTTAATCAAGTTTATTTGGTCCGTATGCAGCTATCAGCTATGACAGACCCTTTCGCCGACGAGGTACATT
>JAOYMO020041969.1:0-12204 GCA_025802455.2 Iodosphaeria phyllophila
AATTCCTTTTCAGTGTGATCAGATCGGTTGCTGCTTCAAGCTTGATCCGAAACACAGTCTCGGGATATTCAGTGTCGGACCAAGGGTGTTGATAATTATCGCTAATTGATTTCTTCGTGCTCGATTCAATCTCCGCCACTAGACCTCTATCAAAGTTGTTTAGCCTATCCGCTATATACTCAACGCTACCGGTATCGTGTTTTATAAGATAGTCATGGGTACGGCACCACCTAAGGAAGAGATCAATTGGGAATGATGCACTTGGGCTTTTTTTCAATTCTTGTGTACAGGCTATATATGGCCTTTATAACTGACTGAAGCATGAGTACCGTCAGCATTGACTTTCCACCATCTTCTTGAGTTATAGATTTCTCGAGCTCTTCGATGAACTTCTTCGCTACGTAGGAAGAATGATCAATACTACCGGGCTCGTAATCTTTGTTAGGATCTGTCGAAAAGATTTCAACCAATCTTTGACAATACTCGATAAAATTCATCAAGTCGTTAAAACGAGCAGCCTCGGTTGGGTTTCCACCATGGCTGGATAGCTCAATTTCCTGCTTAGCAGCATCCAGGTTGGAGTGGAGGTTGTCTAATTGGGTTTTGACCCGATCGAAAGCTTTCTTTAGATCATTTGACTTCACCTCTTCATTAAGCAGAATGAAAGGCAATGTAGAAACGCGGTGTGCACAGTAGTTATAGAGAAGCTGATGGATTTCGTTCCCAGGTTCAATGATCGAGGATACTTGAGACGGCACTTTGGGGGAATCCGTGTTCAATCTCATGTCCAGCAACTGAATGGAATCCGCCGGATCGCTAGAAGGATGGAGAAATTCCTGACCGATAGATTTAGGGAGTTCCTCACTGAAGCTCTCAGGAGGTGCGTTCCTGATTAAAGCTTGGCGCTCTTTTTTCCAGTTAAATGTTGGGACCTCGTTCAGTGAAGGCGTTCTAGGCGTGTTCTCCTTATAATTGAACGATCCCTTACCAACCTCCCGCCCCGTCGAAGTTCCAGATGCGCACAAGACCCGGACCACCAGAAAATAAAGCAGGTGAAATGGTTTCATCTTCATCTTGTGTTCTCTGGCGAGAATTGGCGATTGACAAAGAGATACTGTCTGTTGAGTTGGAAAGATCCATACAGAGGTCAGAACATTTGCGCTAAGAACGAGGGCCTCTGTTTTTCTGAAAGTTTGCTGGCCTGGCTTGCGAGAATATTGGTAGTGACTGGTCATAGGCTTCCAGAAACATTGATATAGGATATACTGTAATTGACTTACTAGCAGCTATCGATCGACAGAAGCGACAAAGTTGAAGCGAACGGCCAGGCTCATGTAATTATTTTGTAGTTGGAACCCTTACTAAACCCGTCGACGCACAAGAAAGACTAAGCGAAGTAGACAAGAGCCGCCCGCAAGCAGTAGTCTTGTACCTCGAAAGCGCCGTGTGGTTGTTTTTTTTTTTGGTGCGAAGAGCGATCGAATTCTGTCCTTGCCGAAATGTATCTGCTTGAACATGGGTGGTGTCACACTGCATTAAACAATCTATTGAGTGTATGAGAAAGGGATTCTAGCCATCGAGTGATGAGTGCTGTCGCTACTTTGCGATATGAGCGGCGGCATGGTGAGCCATTTTACCCATGCACGCTTCGCAAAGGACACTGTTGTCGGCGGGATACATTACGGGGGGTTCTCTGAGCCCCCGTCTCGTGATACCCTCTGATGACCTGCCTCTCTGGGCATCGACATGTCTTGCTGGACGATTGGTTCTTCTATCACAAAGTCTTGAATGCCCCGCCCTGAGCCCGTCTTACTTCATGGAATAAGCGGGCTGGAAAAACCTGTACGGAAAGTGGAATTCACAGGTGGCTCCAGCGATCACGCAGATCAGAGTCTAAAGTCAGAGGTCAAAATTAAGTCGCATTTGGCCTTTTCTCATCAAAATGCCCGATTCCAAGACTGAACAACCATTAAGTTAGACGACTGAAATTTACGATAATTTGGCGGGGACGGAACTTGTGCCCGGTTTCATCGCTTGCAACTTTCGCTAGCTTCGTCCAGAGTTCTTACAATTCAACTGTGTTGTTATAATTCGAGTGAATTGCTGTTGGATTGTATACTCGGATATCCTCAATCGGAGTAGTCGTCCAATAGTTATCCAGCGTTAAAATCGGGCATTTTGGTGCGAAAAACTACTTTGCCTGGAAATTTGGTCCACTCACTCTAGCCTGTACGGTAGGTAGCCAGCCGGCTTTGGGTGTCGCCTTGTGGACTGGACCCGGAAAAGTTGAGGGGTTTGGAAGTCAAGGATCAACTTTCCGATCCTATAGATCAATAGGAAAATGTATGGTCACGGCATAGTCCAACAGGTTCTCTTACCAGATATGGTAGGCACTAGTGGTTTAGTGGTAAAATCCATCGTTGCCATCGATGGGCCCCGCGTTCGATTCGCGGCTAGTGCAATGCAATGCAACAGCATGTTCATTTTTTTTTTGCTGCTCTTGAGGGCTGCTCTTGAGGACTGTTGTTCTACACAGGTTCACGAGCTAAACCTCTTTACGAGGGCTGTCGAATCCCAAATCAAACCAACTCTCCCCAGCGCCTCGCCATGCAAAATGCCAATACACAGATTCTCTAGTTTTACTCCCGTCACCAGCCGTCGAAATTCCCAAAGCCGGCCGACTTCGGTTTCTTCTTCACGGGCTCCTCCCAAACCTCGGGGACCTCATCTTCGTCCCGTATCTCGTCCTCCGTCGTACCCGTCGTACCCGTCGTACCCGTCATGCCCGTCCGCCGCGCCTTCAGATACCTCCCTACCTCCTCCCTCGACTTTTCCTCTTCCTTTTCCACCTTCCCATCCCTCCTCATCCTCTTCCCCGTCCAGGTGACGGTTTCATCCTCATCCATCTCCCTCTTCCTGACTAGCTCGCCATTCTCGCGCTCCTCCCGCTTCCTCCAGAACTCGGCAAAGGGATCTACATACACGACTACCTCCTTGATCTCGATCTTGCGCAAGGGGCGGTCGGAGCCATCGGTGGGCAGGTCCTCGAGTTTCTTGAGGACGTCTTGGCCGCCCACGAGGCGGCCGAAGACGGTGTGTTTGCGGTCCAGATGCGGTACGGGGCGATAGGTTAGGAAGAACTGGGAAGAATTTGTATTTTTGCCCTTATTGGCCATACTGAGCACACCACGGGTATCATGGGTCAAAGGCCCATCGACTTCATCATTGAAGTTCTTCCCCCATACGCTGTCGCCGCCGCGACCTGTGCCAGTGGGATCGCCGGCCTGGATCATGAAGTTCCGTATGTTGCGGTGGAAGGCGGTCCCGCGGTAGTAGCCGCGCTGGGCAAGACGGATGAAGTTCCAGACGGCGCGAGGGGCCCACTCGGTGTGGAGCTCGAGGTTGAGGCTGCCGTGGTTGGTCTCGATGCGGGCGTAGCCGGGGATCTTGACGCGGCGAGGTTTGAGGAGGAAGTCTTCGTCGCTGAGGAGGGCCCGCTCGCCGCTGGTCTCGGGAGTCAAGCCTGTGGAGGTGAAGCTGGCGGCCGCACGGCCCGTAGTGTAGTTTGCCGCGTTGTGAGCAAGCTTCTTCTTGTCTTGGATTTGAGATGTTGCTTTGAAAGTAGCTGGATTTGTGGATTTGGCCAGCACGGATCGGCTGTTGGCCGTAGTAGAGCTCTTCTTATTCGCATCACCTCCGGCCTCCCGCTCTCGTCTCGCTCTCTCGACCGCTTCTTTGGCGCGCAGCACTTTCTCCCCCACGCGACCGAGTGCTCCCACGTTCACGTTGCCCTCGGCGCGTTCGGCTTCCTGTCTAGGCGTCAACAGGGCAGCTCCGCCGTCGCGCAAGTGGGCGAACTGGTTGAGATCCCGCAAAGTAGAGGCGTTGAGAGGGTCCTGCAGGGTAATGATGTCTTTGCGGGTGAAGGGCTGGTCGTTGACGAGATCGAGCCACATTTTAGGCTTGATATTCATGCGCTGGATAGTGTCCCAGGCAAAAACGTTGGCGGAGTCGCCATGGCGTATGGCCACGATGTGCGTGGTGTCGGTGAAGACTTTGAAGGTGACGGGGTCGATGAGGTCGCCCTTATCTGGGTTCTCGGCCGCATTGCGCGAGAAGTTGAGCTTGATCAAATCTTTGGGCGAGAGAGGTGCACCGGTGACGGGGTTGGGGTTGGTGTTGGTGTTGGTGTTGGGGCTCTTCTTCTTCTTCTTCGCGAGCCAGGACGCGATCACTTCGGCGTCGAAGATGGTGCCGTCGGATGTGCAGACAGCGTTCTCGAAGGGCTGGAGAGACGCGGCGCAAAAGTGGAAGGGGAGGCGCTTGAATGGGTGTGGGGAGTCATTGGTGCTGCGCGCGCCTTTGCTGGCGGAGAAGGCGTCTGAGGAAGACCATTCCGAGTGCGTAATGTACAGTTTATCTGTGCCTTTGCCCATCCTGGGTGAGTAAGTGAGTGAGTGAGTGAGTGGTGGTGTTGTCGAGCTTTTCAAGGCATGAGGTGAAATGTGGTTGTCTCTCTCCCCTTGCACTCACCCAAAGCAGAGCAGGTGACGTTCCGTTGCGTCGGCAGTTGGTGCGCCCGACGACTGTGCATACTGTACTGTCCAGTGTACAGTGTCCTGTCCAGTGTACAGTGTCCTGTCCAGTGTACAGTACCGCCGCAACACTACGGGACCCAGTAAAGGCGAAGAAGGACCCCAAACATCGCATCTGCCATCTGCCATCTGCCATCTGCCACCGGTGCGCGCAGAGTATTAGGAAGGCGATAACCCCCAAAATAAAACATCTGTTCAAATGGTTTGAAACACACGCGGATCGTCGAACATGCTCCCGTCCTGACCCCTCTCCCTTCCCCCTTTCCATATTCCATATCCCATATTCCAAACTGCTCATTACCACCGGTACCGGTATCGCGCAAACCTCGCCTGCCATGCGCTGGCTAACCACGGTGCTGGCCCTGGCCGGCCTTGCCGTCTGGAGCGGTCATGCCCTCGAGGTCAAGATTGACCAAGAAGAAGAAAACAGACAACGATGCGCAGGCATGTACAGCAAAGCGGATTGGGGCGGGCCCACCGACCCCTTCATCATGACCATCTTCCCCAACGACTCCGACTCCTCCTCCACCACCTCTACTAGTAATCCCGCTAGAAACCCCAAGAGTCGAGACTCTTCGGCCAAACGTGACCGCATCGTCAGTGTGGTCATGTTCGAGTGGAGAGACATGGACTTTATTGGCATCAGCCTCGACAAGTCGGACCCATTCAACCGCCACTACATCTGCGACGACGAAGCCGTGACCCAGGGTCTCTGCGACAACGAGAAGAGGGGCCAGTTCCTGCTGGCTGGCAACACGACGGAGAAATCCAGCAACCCTGTCGTCACTCAAGCCATCAACTTGACCAAGGGCAGCCAACCCATGCGCTACCCCATCCAGAAAACGGGCTATTTCTGCATCATGACCAATGCCTACACGGCCGATACCTACAACGCCGTCGTTGAGTTCCGTGAGGCCTACGGAGAACTCCCCGCCACGCAGATCCCCAAGTTGCCGTTCTATGGCGGCATCACTATCCTGTACGCTCTAGTCGTTGTCTTTTGGGCTTTCCTCTACTACCAGCATCGCTACGATATCCTGCCGGTGCAGAACTACATCACGGCCATTCTCGCCTTCTTGGTGGTGGAGATGCTCATGACGTGGGCCTTTTACGACTATCTCAACCGCAACGGCTCTAATCTCGGCGCTCGCGTTCTCCTCGTCGTCGTCGCCATCCTCAACGCCTTCCGTAACTCCTTCTCCTTCTTCTTACTACTGATCGTCTGCATGGGCTACGGTGTCGTCAAACCTTCGTTGGGGAAGACCATGTCCTACGTCCGCTACCTCGCCATCGCCCATTTTGTCTTTGGTCTCGTCTACGCCATCACTTCCCTCGTCATCAACCCAGACACCGCCGGTCCCTTGGTCATGCTCATTGTGCTCCCGCTCGCCGCCACCTTGACCTCCTTCTACGTCTGGACGCTGAACTCTCTCAACTTCACCCTCAAGGACCTGCGCGACCGCAAGCAGCACGTCAAAGAGGCCATGTACCGTAAACTGTGGTGGTGCATCCTCGTATCCATCCTCGTCATCTTCGGCTTCTTCTTCGTCAACTCCCTCAGTTTCGCCAGTGCTACCTCCCCGGACTTTGTGCCTTTCCATTGGAAGACCCGCTGGTTCATTCTGGACGGCTGGCTGAACCTCGTCTATCTTGCTGATGTCGCCGCCGTCGCCTACATCTGGAGACCCACGGCCAACAATCGTAGATTCGCCATGAGTGATGAGATCGCCCAGGACGAGGATGGTGGCTTTGAGTTCGCCGATGTGGGGAATCCCGATGATTCTGATGATGAGGAGGCGAATATCGGGACCAAGCCCACGACGACGACGACGACGACGATAGGTAGGGGGGTTGGAGGGGGCGGGGAGAGAGGTGTCGGGAGAAAAGATAGTGGGAGTAGTGGGAGGGACTCGCTCGAGGAGGATGGGGAAACCATTTTCGCCGTTGGTGAGGAGGGGGATAAGTTTAGTGAGGATGAGGACGACGACGACGACGACGACGACGATGATGATGATGATGATGATGATGATGATGATGATGATGACGATGACGACGACGATGAAGAGGGGAAGAAGTTGGTCAAGGGGGTCAAGAAGTAAGAAGGTAGGCTTGGATAATAGATATAAGATAGGAATGGTGACAGAAGGTGGAGGGGGGATGGGGGATGGGGGATGGGGAACAACCACTTCTTCTTCAGCAAGATGAAGGGGTTGAGGCGTTCGATTCGGCGTACGGGTGTTTTTCTATTGCTTGTTTTTGTTTTTTTTTCCATTCACGACTAATTATGCGGGTGTGCCGACGGATGGCGGGGCTTGGGGGAGAGCCAAAAGTGAGAAGACAGCAGAGCCACTGGGCACGGACGGGTACGGGTTAGGATTCTGTTCTGTGCAGAGGAGAGGAAAGTGGCTTGTTTCCGATAGGAATGGAATGAGAGAAACTATGGCATAAGAATCTCAGCCCCGTGACATCTTGCTTAGTCCCCATTTCAGGCTCCTGGTGACTTGAGAATCTCAAATAATATTCACCTTCCAAGAGACCCCAGTTACATCCGGATAGCTTTCTAATCCGTCCATCAGCGAATTAGGTTATGACCATCCCGGTGAAGGCGAAGCTAGTGTCTGAAGCTCGCAGAGCTCACTACATCAGCCAAATTCCGAGCCGGAATCTGGGCTGGGATATCCAGGGCGCTCCAGGTCGGAATGGGAGGGGAACCGTCGAAGGGGGTCTATGTCGGAGCCTGAGCAGGAATGTACAAACCAATCGGAGTCGCTCGAACTACTCTCGGAATCGAAGCCGATATCGAACCTCTTAGGAGTACCGTCAGCGCGCGATACTACATCAGTGTCTTCAACGCTGAATCCCGATCACCATCTTTCAATTTCCCTGTTTCCAGAAGTAGTTGGAAGATTTGCTTGCGGTCCGCTCGTGCTACCTGGACACATGCTGTGAGTCCCTTTTTATTCTCTGCATCCAGATCGCATTGGCCAGATCCGAGAAGGAGACAGACGACACGCCTGTGGTTTGCATCCACTGCCAGCATCAACGGTGTACTCCCCCGTCGGTTCCTTTGCATTTACGTCGCATTTGCCGCTTTCGAGGAGGAACTAGACCATGTCCCCGTCACCCTTGTATGCTGCGTGGGCTAACGCTGTGGATCCTTGGTTGTTCTTTGCATTCAGGTCGCATTCGCCCGATGCGAGAAGGAGTTGAACGATTTGCTTGTGGCCTGCATTTACGGCTAAGATCAACGGGGGTAATGCCCCTTCTATTCTTTGCATTTTAGGTCGTATTTGCCGGACTCGAGAAGAAGCTGGACGATGTTCTTATAGCCCGCGTGTATTGCCAAGGTGAATGCCGTATTTCCCATGGCGTCTGCCGCCCTTGGGTCACATTCACCACTGTCGAGGAAGAGCTTCAGAACTTCCTTGCGGCCCTCTTTTGCTGCCAACATCAGCGGCGTGCGCCTTCCATTATCTCTCTTGTTGATGTCCAAATTTCTGGTCTCGAGGACCAGTCGAACGACATCCCTATGACCCTTGCGCGCTGCCCACATCCGCGGCGTGGCCCCGTATTTATCAGTGTGGTTGGGATCGCATCTCTCCGTTTCGAGGAGCAGCTCTACAAACTCCTTTTGACCGCCAAGTGCCGCTAACCTCAGATGCGTGAGTCCGCCTCGAAAAACCTCCCGCACATTGTAAGTTGGGCGATTTCCTTGCGGCCATTTAGTGTCGCTACCCTCTCTGCAGTGTAAAATAGTCATCGCTGGACTCGCCCAGTTCACATTCACCCCTGTGGAGGAGTAGTTCGACAACTTCCTTTGTGGCCCCATGATGCTGCCAGAACTATGGGGGGGGGGGGGTCTGGCGCCGGGTATCTACCGCATCCGGGTCGCATTTCCCCCGTTTCGAGAAGCAGTTGAACAACATCTTTGTGACCTCTACGTGCTGCCTCCGGCAACGGCAGGTGTCCGTACGAACCCCCTTGCGCTCGGGTCACACCTACCAGTCTCGAGAAGCATTCGGACGACCTCTTGGTGGCCTCCCTCCACGGCCAGCATCAGCGGCGTGCTTCCGGCTCCACTTTTTTTTCGCTTCGCAGTCGCATTATCCCGTGCCAAGAAGAAGCTTCACGATCTCTTGGTGGCCCCCTTGTGCTGCCAATAGCAACGGTATATCTCCATCGTGATCCTTCGCATTGGGATTGACTGAAACACTATCGAGAAGTGCCCGGGCAACCATGTTGTATCCATGTCTTGCTGCCCATCCGAGAGGCAGCCAATGATTCACACATTCCCAATTCACCGAGGCTAGAATCAGCGGTGTCCATACTTCTTCCATTTCCATCTCTCTTTTGGCCCCACCCTCACTCAGATTTTCCAACATGTCAACGATTCGGCCATACCCCCTTGCTTTTGCTAGCTGCAAAGCAGTCCATCCATCGTCATTTTGACCACCTATATCAGATGGGCAGCGTGTATCAAGCGGTAGTCTGACAGTTTGTTTGGTGGCCGTTCCATGCGGCACACATGAGCGCAGTCCACCCCCGTTCGTCTTTGGCATCTGCTTCGACTCCTCCAGTATCAATAAGCAGCTTTAGAGCCGCCATTTGCCCTCGCGATGCAGCCCAGAGACACACCGAGTGAACATCGACTTTGCGTGTACGGAGCAGAAGCTCTACGATTTCGTCTCGACGGTCTTTATTCCAGCTCACAGTTAGTTCAATGAATTCATCCCAATTCCAGACCATCGGAAAATGGCACATGGTTTTTGGGTCCCATTCCGCCAGCATGGAACGCGGGATTCTGACGCCAGCGTCCGGGTCGTCACGAGGAGTTGTGATGGCTGCGACAGCCAGGTAATCTTCTTGCGGCCTGAGAATCGTCGGACGTGCCGTGCCGCCCCTTGCAAATGACAGAAAAGGTCGCCCTGACGGATTGATTTGGCTAGCGACGGGAGGACACAAGCGTAGCCATCCCGGGAGGATCTGAGCTCCTGATCCAGGTTCGTTAGGATAATGCTTACTATTTCCCCTCCGAGACCATTCGATTCTGTCGACGAGACCATTCCGAGAACATATCGAGAACATATCCGTTCCCGTGTATTACAGCAGCTCTACTGTCATTCCAGGTCGCAACTGACATCTGTTGGGAGAGGCACAGACTGGTCACTCGGCGAAAGAGTTCAGCCCAAAGACTGATCGTAATCAGCTGATAGTTCCGTCGTAGAGAGCTCGTCAGAGCTCGTTCCAAGCAATGCGTAAACCTTGTCATGAATCTCGGTGGCCTTGCGGGTGTGATACCTATCGAGGAGCTCGCCCAAGGGACGGATGCCCAAAGTAAATCTTCCGGGCCGGCTGGCGATGTGTCTTGATCGAAAGACTGATTTCTTCAAAGGGAAGATCATGGTACGGACCAGACCTCTCAACTCCGGATGCCGCCCACTATACAGTGGCGTTAGTACCCCTATGCCTAAACCAAAACGCATGTCCACAGATCTCCGAGGAACCGCATTTGATGAGCACCTCACGCGCCGCGGCAACCTCTTGAAGAATCTGCATCAAACTCGTCAGTAATCATAAATAAACAATAGCCTTTCGCACGATCGCTCACCCAGATACGCTGGAACCAGGTTCGTTGAAGTAGTTTCAGTACGGCTACATCATCGTCTCTATCGCAAGGTCCTTCAGAACCCTTGGACTTTTTAAAAACTTTTCCGACTCTTTGAATTTTTTTTTGATGATGCTCGAACTCTATGATCGCTTCTTGTTGTGCAGACGTTATAGATCCTTGAAGGTTGGGTCCTCCAGCTTGTCTACCTTGCTCAAAATGTTCGAACACTACACGTCGTGTGGGTACGTTAAACCCCTTGGGTCTTTCAGCCCCATTCGGATTGCCAGAGTGCAGCGTTGCGAATACGCTCAATGGCCAAGTCGCTCTCGTCTTCAGCCTTTCCAAGCCACACAGTGGCGCGATTCGCTTTAGCGTATATCCTGGCCATGGATTGGACCTGATGGCCCTTCTCATACCGATCGCTCTGGTTGATACAAAGCGCGTCTATCCAGAGGACTCGGTCTACAAGCCGATCTCCGAGTTGTAAAAGCGCCGCGTACAGGTTTGGCAAGACCTTGAAGCGGCGACCCATGATCTCAATAGCTATGGGCTGATCCTTGGGGTCCCCCCACACGTAGGACAGTGCTTCGTATGGAAGGGTGCCCTCGGAGTCCAAGAGAGGATAGAAGAGGAACTGGCAGCGTATGAGCGAGGATTCATCTGTGTCGGGCAACAGACGAAGCAAACGAATACTTTCCGTCGGCAAGGGGTCATACGTGTACAACTCCTGTGCGTGTACCGAGAGGCCTTGAAGCCATTTAATAGAACAGTTAGTTCAGTACGCGTGCACATATCCGAGTATCTACTCGATACCGAAAACCCTTGACAACAATGCTGAGGATGGAAATGAATAGCACGATACCCTGCATAGTTGCGGATGGAGGATCTGATGGAGCCCATAGTGTGGTCATACTCGCGAACAGCGAAGCTTCCTGGGGGGGGAACCCATGGATATACCAGCTATCTGCTCCATACTTTACTTCGACGAGGCTTGAGATGGAGTGGCACAGGTCTCCATCTGAAAACTTAGGTCCTGATAGCCAGCGGAGGACTTTCTTGGCTATACCTACGGCATCAGACTTGGTTCTTGCAGAATTTGGTGTAGTTTTGCGACAATATGTTCCGTGGCACCGGTGACCACCCAGATATGAAGATGAGGTTTGATCCCCTGAGGCTCTTGAGCCCGAACAAGCGGACTAATCGAATCAACAAGCACTGCATGCTCTGACACGCCACTCGGGGCACTGCTAGACTTCAGGCCCAATCATGCATTATCCCATACTGTGACAAATTGCCGAAAGGTGCACTTTTGGAAATGGCAACATTAAATGAACTTTACGGGACTCATGCTCTGTTCACAAGACTAGCGGATATCATATTGGTCCATCTGGCCTCGAAACCGCTTTGGAGGAAATAACAAGTCACTGATTACCGTGCCCACTAGCGGGACATGAGGAATACCACCGCCATCGGGACTATAACCACACGCGAAAAAGATAGCCACGTTGGTACTATAAATGTATAGATAGAATTTCTTAGAAGATATTAGAAGCGAATTCTTTCCTTATCAATGCTCTTGACATTGTTACTGTTGTGAAGTTGCCGTGGCACAAGGGACCAGATTGGCCCGGGAATGAACTTGACGTGCATGAAAATTGCATAAACGCATCCGAGAAATTAGGTTTTGGTTGTGCCAGGATCACCTCTAATTCTCAACTCACGCTGACTCCTTCTTGCGGGAAACTCCATAACTGTTTTTTCTCCGCAGCCAAACCCTTCGTCGTGATCGTGGATCCATCTACGTGTTGCAGTTTGTGTCCTATAGTAACCGAAATCTAAAGCCCCAAGAACTCGCACATAAACACACATTCCCATCTCGCCATCATGAGAGTAGAAGAGCTTTTATTCACCATACGTCGCTACGGCATCTGCTTCATCCCCAGAACCATCATTCATTCCCTCCCCCCCCCCCCCCCCCCCCCCCCCCCCCCCCCCCCCACC
>JAOYMO020042049.1:0-41949 GCA_025802455.2 Iodosphaeria phyllophila
CGGTGTATAAGGATATCAATACTTTATATGTGGGTTCTACCGCTTTTACTTTAGTTCCTTTTCGTGATCGTAAATCTTATAATGCCACTTCTAATGCGGATGCCTTATCATTATTAAAAGATTCTTTAGTCTATGAGTTAGCAAGTATTCCAGTCACCTACACCAAGGTAGTGGTGGGTCATTTAGCCATTGAGGGATCGATTCCTATCGGTGATGAAATCGATGATATGACTAATGAATTATTCTGTCCTTTATCCATGTTTCAGGGATACGATTATGTTTGGATGGGGCATGTTCATAAACCTCAAGTAATGCAAAAAAATAAACCTCATGTTGCTCACATTGGCAGTATGGATATCTCCAATTTTGGAGAAACCGATCATGATAAAAATATTGTAGTTATTCAATGTAATGATTCTGATAACTTTTTTAAATTAGAGAAACTGCCTACTCGTATTCTTCGAAAGATTTCTATTACCATACCCAAAGATGTAGAAGATACTACAGCTTATGTAATGGAAGAAATATCAAAGAATAAGATCAATGTAGATCAAGCTATTGTTAGGGTAGAAATAAGTTTAGGATCTCCTGAATTAAAATCAGTTAACAAATCCGCATTGGAGAAATTTTTATCAGAACGAGGCGCGTTTAACGTAACTGGAGTTTCTGAATCTAAGAAAATATCTCTGATTAAAAAAACCACTAATAACACGATTGATACTAAAATGGATGTAGCATCTGCCATACAGACGTATGCACAAACCTATGTAGATGAAAAAATTAGAGATGCTTTCACTGAAGTAATAAGCGATATTTACCAAACCTATAAAGCCGAGGTGAAAGAATGAGACCACTACGACTCTATATTAAAGACTTTATGTGTCATGATAAGAGCTACATTGATTTTACACAGTTTAACTGCGCTCTTATCGTGGGCAAGGTAGAAAATAATGATATGAAAGCTAATGGAGTGGGCAAGAGCACCATCTTCAAGGCGTTGGAGTATGTATTATTTAATCAGTCAGAAATTACTTTAGATCGTATTATTAGAGATGATACTAATGGATGCCAAGTTGTAATTGATTTTTCTATTGATGATCAAGAATACAGATTGGCACGTTCAAGAACTCGAAAGGGTAGCACAGATCTCACTCTTCTTCAAAGAAATGCGGAAGAGGGACCTATTGAAGAAGTTTACCACGATTTAACTGAATATCCCTTTTTGGATAAGAAGGATACTTCCAAATATTGGAAAGATCTTTCTGGTTCCAGAGCCTCAGATACTGAAAAAGATATCGCCAAACTTATTAAAATAAATCATAAGTCGTTTTGTAGCACAATCATGTTTCCACAAAATGATATGAATGGGTTACCCACCGCCACCCCGGAGAAAAGAAAGGCTATTCTAAAAGAGGCTTTTAATCTAATTATTTATTCTAAATTAGAAAAAATTGCTAAAGATAGAGCATCTTCCCTAAACAAAGAAATAGATAAACAAAGAATCATTTATGATTCCTTGGGTAATCCAACTCAAGATCTATTAAGTTTAGATCAGCAATTCTTATCTTCACAAGGAGATTTAAAACAGAAAATGCTTCTTTTAGAAGAAGAGAGATTGAAGGGTGAGAAAATAAATCAAAAAATATTAGATTTAACCCAACACCATTCTAATCTGGAAAGCAAATGCGATTCTCTTTTATCTCATCACAAATCCGCATTATCCGATAAGAGTAGGGCAGAAACTTCTACGAAAGAATATTTTTCCAAAAAAACCAACATAGCTAAAGCTGCCAAGGATATGATTGGAGAGCTTAATCTCCTAAAGGAGGAGCAATCTAAATTAGCGGAATTAGATTATTCGCAAATTGATATTGTTTCAGAGGTTATTTCTACCTTAAAGGAGGAAATTGGGTCACATAATCTTATCATTAAGACTGCCATGGAGAAATATGAGGAGTTAAAAATTCCGCTTCCCTCTGGCAGTATCTGTAAAAATTGTAGAAAACCAATGACGGATAAGGATAGAGAAGAGCATAAAAAACATATTGTGGAAGAGATGGCTTCACAACAAGAAAAAATGCAAACAGCCAAAGCTGCCATAACCGTTTTGAATCAAACAATTGCTTCTCATCAACAAACAATTAACTCTCTAAAAAACTCCAAGCAAAATTTGGAAACAGTTAATACTAAAATTACTCTCAAAAACAAAGAAATGCAAGAGAAGAGAAATTCTTTTGAGGAGTACCAGGCACTTTGGAAGAAATATTCTGAAGAGTTGCAAAATAAAACCTCCGAATTAGAGAGAGTGGAGGAGGAAATGAAGTCTTCCTCCGTAGTAGAGCTAAATGCCTTGCAATTACAAATCGATCAAGAGAAAGAGCTATTAACTTCTATCTCTCCCAAAACGCATCAATTGAATAAGGAAATCTCACATCTACAAAGCGCCCTGGCTGTTATTACTCATAGTATCGAGCAAAAGAAGGTAGATGAGGGAAAGAAAACTATTTTATCTAAAAATATCAAAGAGATTGAAGAGAAGTTAAATATTTATCCTTCTGTCCTACAAGCTGTTTCTTCTACGGGTATTCCTAATCTTATCATTCAAAATGTACTGGATGATTTACAAATCGAATCTAATACTCTATTGAATAAACTAAATCCATCTTTGCAACTATCTTTCTTTGTAGAAAAAACGGTTGAAAAAACTGGAGAACAGGCAGATACTTTAGATATTTCTTATTTAAAGAATGGTAGAGAGAGATATTATAAGCAATTATCAGGCGCCGAGCAGTTAGCAGTTAATTTTAGCCTAAAGCTTGGTCTCTCTTTTGTTTTGCAGAAAATGTTCGGTTCAGATATTAAAATGTTGCTTTTGGATGAATTAGATCAATCTTTAGATAAAGCTACTGTAGATGAGTATGCGGATCTTGTAAAGTTTTTTCAAAAAGACTTCACTGTATTAATCATTACCCATAATGACCGATTAAAAGATAAATTCTCTCATGCTATTTTGGTAGAGCAAGATCTTAATATGATTTCCCATGCTCGAGTAGTGTCTTCTTGGTGATCTATGTATAAGTTATCTATTTCAGGAAAAGCCAACTCTGGTAAAAACACTCTCGCTAAACTTTTGGCAAAGAATTTATTAGACTCTTCCCAAAAACCCAAAATAAAAGCTTTTGCGGATCCTTTGAAGAAAATGGCAAAAATCATGTTTCCTCAAATTCCGCATAAGCATTTATATGGAGACTCTCACTTTAGAAGCTCCATCATCCCTGGTGCCTTCAAGGATGGAAAGCCTTTGACGGTCCGCCAGCTATTGTTAGATTTAGGGACCCAGGTAGGGCGAGGGTACAACGACCGGGTATGGTTGGAGAATTTTGAAATTTCTATGAGAAAGATTAAAAATTGTCCCATGTTAATTGTGCCAGACATACGTTTTTTAAATGAATTTGATTTCCTTAAGGATTTAGGATTTATACAAATTAGAATTCTCAGAAATGAATCATCTAAAATAGATCACGAGTCGGAAACACAACAAGATGAGATTTTGGATAATCAATTTAATTTCGTGATAAGAAACGATAAATGTTTATCAGAATTAGATGCTTCCGTTCAAAAAATAGCTAATCAAATTAAAGCCTTATAGGATATTTCCTGCATATATTTATCTATGAATGCGGAAGGTTTAAAGAAAGAATACATATCCAAGTATCTTGCCAATGGAGAATATAAATTCTATCGGCTGCTTTTGCTGTATGCTATCAATAAGCTTATTGCCATGGAAAAAGGAGATTTCAAAGGAAAGTCTCCAGAGTTAGAATTTTTAGAATATCATGATCGATTTATGAGTTTGTATCGCCGGGAGGGTGATGAGCATTGCCTACAAGTGGCTTGCTTGTTTAGAAAAGCCGGTCATCGCGTCTATCGAATTATGTTGAAAAAACAACTAACTCAAATTAATCTAAAGTTTTTGAATTTGGTATAATATGGCAGTTTTAAGTCTTACCATCATTGCTTCTTCTGAACAAATTGTGGCTGGTATTCCTAAAACTGTTGCCATTACCACCAATGTTCCCTCCAGTATTTTCTATACTTTGGATAACTCCACGCCTACCTTATTCTCCACTATTTATACTGGACCCATTTTTATTCCTTATAGTGAGCTCACAGTTACTTTAAAAGTTTTTGCCAGTAATGGTACTGATACATCTCCAGTGGTAACTGAAACCTATGAAACAGATGTGTTTTCTGCGAACGTCCGATTACCTCATTCTGGATCACTGGCGTCCCCGGGACAAAGTTTAGTTAATCCTTATCCTTTTGGAGACGCGGATTTAGATGCCAATGCTCCTTTCAAGCCTAATAATCAAGTTTCTATTACGGTAGATAATCCTGATCTACCTCAAATCTCGAATGCTTTTGATAGTGAGGGTAATCCTACCGCTTTTACCAATGAGCCTTACACCTTAGAGAATTACAGTATTGTTTACTCTACTACGGATAGAGAAGGTCAAACAGGTAAGTTTATCGGTACTATGCCCCCTCAAGGACCTATTGAACAACCTAAACCCATTCCAGAAACTTCCCAACAAAATAATTTAACTTTCGATCCTCGAGCTTTTGTTATCTATCAAGATGTCTCCAAGGAGAATCCAAACGATCCACCCATGATTAATAAAATGTATTTCATGGCTCAAAATCCAGAAACCTCAAGAAATGGAAATGCTTTCTTTACTACTGGATTGGATGCTCCTCCTGTCAATGGATCTTTCTTAAGATCTCACTTTAATCCTCGCACTAATACCATCACTTATTATTATTTGGATACTTGGAGTAATCGATGGATCATCAGCACCATGCCTTACAATCCTGCTGCTGCCACCCCTACTCCTGGAGCTTTGGGAAATATGGTATTGGCACCTGGTAAAGGCGCCCGCCATGTGTATGAGTGGCGCCCGTATCAAGGTAGAAGATTGTTCTAATTTTAGATAATTTTCCAATTTAAATGATACCGTGGTGATAGTCCACGTGATATATATTATTGTAACCTATTAATGAAAGTCGATTATGTCCGACAACTTAAGACTATCCGTATCCAAAACAAAAACATTTTTGGATTGCAAGAAAAAATTTGAATTCTCTTATATCTATAAACTTCCCAAGAAAGATCGTGATTTTCACATCTTCGGCAAGTTTTGTCATGATGTATTAGAGCATTTTCATTTACACTATATTAATGGTGGAAATGATCCCTTTAATACTGTAATGACTTCTGCTTTTAAAGAAGCTATGGTAAGATATAAAGAGGGAATGACTCCTGAGATGAAGAAGGAATGCTGGGGAATTATTGACCGATATTTGCGAGATATTTCTGCAAATAATGGGGTGGATATTCCTAAAGTTTTGTCGGTGGAGGAAAGATTTGACTTTCCGGTCAGCGATAATCTTGTTTTAAACGGAGCCATTGACAGGATCCAAATGGATGACGATGGTATCCTGCACGTCTGCGACTATAAGACCACGAAAAATAAAAAATATCTGAAGAATGATTGGTTTCAGCTTTTGACATATGCTTATGTTCTTTTAGAGAAAGATCCTTCCATTAAGCAGGTGAGAGGCTCTTATATCTTATTAAGACATGATTTCGAGTATGTTACTAATGTATTTAATCTGGATCAGATTTTAGAAACAAAAGAGAAGTATTTGAAATATGCAGAGCAGATTAGGAATGAGAAAGAGTATAAAGCAAATCCTACCCCGCTTTGTGGATGGTGCGATTTTGCCACACTCTGTAAAGATCGCTACCAATCTCCTACACATAATGTTCATGGCGAAGTAAATTGGTAAATTTTTAATTAAAGAAGGAAGATATGCAAACTATTGATGTGACTGAAATTGAACCTTGTCGAGTAATGGTGCAGTATGTTGCTGACGCCGAAGAAATCCTTAACAAGAGAGGTGAGGTTCTGGAGAGTTTCAAGAAGGCTCCAGTGAGGGGTTTTCGTCAGGGCAAGGCTACCCTGGATGCTATTAAAATGCAGTATCGTCCCCAAATTGAAGAGTCTTTAAAGCGAGCCTTGGCAGAAGACGCTTTTCATAATACTCTCTTTGAAAGAAAGCTTCGTCCTCATGGACCTCCGCGTTTTACTTCCATTCTGTTGCAAGATGGAAAATTTACTTGCGAGTTTGAGATGCACACCAAGCCTGACTTTGATTTGGTGGATTTAAAGACTCTGGAAGTGGTGAAGCCACATCAACAACAGGGAGAGTTAGAGATTCGAGAGCAAATGATGCAAGAGCTTCGTGTTCGATTTGGCGAGGCTACTCCCTATACCGAGGATGATTTTGTTCAAAATGGTGATAACGTAGTGCTTAACTATGAGGGATTCATTGATGGAGAGCGGGTAGATCATCTATGTGCTGAGGGGGAGATGCTTACAGTGGGAGCCTCTGCCTTGGAAGGTTTCGATAGTAATGTATTGGGAATGAAACCAGATGAAACTCGTGAATTTGATATGAAGGTTCCAGAGACTGGATTAGCCTCTTTAGCTGGTAAAACCGTGCATTTGAAGGTAACAGTAGTAACTGGTTCCAAGAACGTTCCTGCTCCTTTGGATGATTCTTTAGCTCAAAAGTTGGGTAAGGAAAATTTGGATCAAGTACGAGAGTTGGTGAATGGTCAAGCTTCTGCTACTGCTCAAAAAAAGCAGGCGGCTGAAGTTAATCAGGCTATTGCTGCTAAATTAGTGGATGCAATTACGGTACAAGTTCCTAATTGGCTAACTTTATCGGAAGCCCAATATTTAGCTCAAAATTCCAAGATGGATTGGAATACTATGACTGATACCGATAAAGAACAGTATATGAGCTTGGCGGAAAAGAATGTGAAGTTATCTTTGATTCTGGATAAGGCTCGAGAGGATAATCCAGAAGCTCAGTTAACTGATCAAGAAGTATTTGGTATCATTAAAAATAATTTAATGAATACCAAAACAGAAGCCTCTCTGGATGAGGTCATTCAGCAAATGAGTCGATCGGGATATCTCCAAATTCTATTTGCCAGAATTAGAGATGAGTATGCAATGGATTTCATAGGTAAGCAAGTTAAGTTAGTAGATTAATAACAAAAGGAAAATCATATGAGTAAGAAAGATGATCAAGGACCGACAACGTTTCCGGATAAGTGGTTCAAGGTAATTAAGGAGTTACCGGAATTTAAAGACACGGCAGATGCTGCTTCTCCAGAAGATTTGAAGAAGATTATCGTACAATCAGAGGGTAATATTTATACCATCGAAAAAGAGAAGGATGAAGATACCAAGTTAAATGCTACCAAGGAATTACAAAAGGAATATGCAGCTCCTTATCGAGATGCCATTAAGGCACAGACCGCCAAAATTAAGTATGCTCTTTTCCTATTAGAAGGAAAGGGTGAGGATCTGAATCAGCAAAACAAGGAGTAGGTTTGAATATTACGCGCTTTTCAATCCAAGCTTGTTGTGGGAAAACGGCTCTTATCTTTAAAACAGACGAGCCGTTGACCAAAAACCATTTATCTGCATTAATCCAATTGGGTTTTATAGAAGCTTCTCACTTTACCAAAGCGGGAATTCTATATGTGGATAATTTGGACTTTACTATATCGGGTCCCTTGGGATCTGACCGACTGACGGTAAAGTGCAAACACAACGACTGCACCAAAAAATTGAATGATTTGGAGGTGTTGTTGCAGAAATTGGGTTAAATATGGCGAAAAATACCTATTCTAAACATCGCAAAAAGTTCCACACAGCCCATGAATTGACTTATGCCGCTTATCACGAAGCGGGTCATATCGTTTATGGGCTTTTTTATTTGGTTAAAGTTGATTCTGCCAGAATATTTACTAATAAATCCACCAAATCTGTAGAAGGTGTGACATATTTTTGGAATTATCCAAAATTGGGACAAATTAAAGATCAAGATCTTTTAAATCAAAGATTATACGCCGAGATTGGTGTTAATTATTCTGGATTAATGGCGGAGAAAAAGCAGTTTCAATTACTGTCCGGCTCCGAGAAATTCCCTATGCTTTTGAAGAATGGCTCTTATGGAGATCTCCAAGATGCTTCTAAATTGTGTCAAAAGCATAAAGTGCATGACCCCGGCAAGCAACGAGGTCAATTTAAAAAAAAGGTAATGAAAGAAGTTTCCGAGGACCTACACACCCACTGGGAAGCGGTTATATTGGTAGCACACCAGCTCTTCAAGTATAAAAAAATAAATTACGAGGGGCTTCGCCGCCTACTGACTAAAAAAACCCAAGCCAAGGAGGTATGGAAAGAGAAATTTAAAACCATAGATACCATCTATCAAGAAGGTGTTTTATGGGATGAAGAAAATTTGAAAATTCTATTTTCCGTTTAATCGTATTCCCTGATCAAAATACAATTCCCATAGCTATGGGGATCAGAGCTTATATAGCCAGATATTTTGCTTCATAATACTTACCAAGGAAGTTTTATGACTAATTTTGTGTCTTTGCATAATCAGACCTCATTTTCTGTTTTGGATTCTTTAATTGATACCAAAGAGTTATTTAAAAAAGCGAAAGAGCTGGGGCAACCCGCCATCGCCATCACAGACCACGGATCTTTAGCCGCTACTTGGGATGCTTTGAAGGCGTCCAAAAGTACGGGAGTGAAATTCATTGTGGGGTGCGAGTTTTACTTTGTTAATCAAGCCAAGGATAATCAGGACAAATTTAGGCATGTAATTCTATTGGCTAAAAATGCAGTAGGTTATCGAAACCTCCTCACCCTCAATAAAAGAGGTTTTGACCAAGGTGCCTTCCTGGGTAAAAGGGTTTATTCTTTAATTGATTGGTATTTACTTAAAATTCATGCCGAAGGATTGATTTGTTTAACTGCTTGCGGCAATGGTATTATCAGTCAGCTTCTAATGAATAAAAAGTTTGATGAGGCTACTTCCACTCTTTTGCGATTAAAAGAAATATTTGGAGAGAACTTGGCTTTAGAAGTTCAACCCAATAATATGAAAAGGAATGCTAATTTCTATACTGATGAAATAGATCAACAATTCTTAAATCGTCGTTTGATTGATATGGGAAAGAAGCATGAAATAAAGGTTGTGCCTGCCTGCAATGCCCACTATCTCAACAAAGAAGATGGTGAAACCCATGATGTATTATTGGCTATTGGGTCACGTCAGCCAGTTCATTCTAATTTCCGATTGAAGTATCCAGTAAATGATTTCTATTTAAAGTCAGGGGATGAGGTTGTAAGTTTCTTTGCCAGAAACTATGGGGAAGAATATGCAAAAGAAATGGTGCAAAATACCATTCATTTTGCAGATATGTGCGAGTTTCCAGATTGGATTGATCCTAAATATTCTAATCCTTCTGGTAAGGAGCTTCCCGTTTTTCCAGTATCTGAAGAGCCAGATTACCAAGAATACTTGGTTTGGCTTCTTAAGCAGCCAGAAAATATCCAGAAAATGGATAGTGATAAAAATTTCTTACGATTCCGGTGTGATAAATTCTTCCATGATCGTATCAAAAATTTGAATGAATCTAATGAGAAGATTTATCGAGATCGGTTAGAAGAAGAATTAGATGTTATGGAGTTCCATGGATTTTCCAGTTACATGTTAATTGTTGCAGATTTTATTGATTGGGCACGACGACATGGTATTGCTATTGGGCATGGTCGTGGTAGCGTAGGAGGATCTCTAATTGGATATTTAACCAATGTGCATCAAGCCGATCCTATTACTTACGATTTGGTTTTCGCCAGATTTCATAATAAGGAAAAATCTTCCTTTCCTGATATCGATGTAGATATTGCTCCTGCCGGTAGAGAGGCTGTGCAGGATTATATTAAATCTAAATATGGTACCGATCATGTAGCTCATGTCTCTAATGTTAATACCATTACTCCTAAGGTGTATGTACGTGATATTGCTCGAGCCTGCGAATTAGGCGGGTCCAAAGAAGATGCAGTTCGAATTGGTAATGAAGTGGCGGACTGTATTGCCAAAGAAGTTCGAAACATTGATGAAGCGATGGAGAAGTTTCCAGTATTTGCAGAGTATTGTAAGCGATATCCTCAATTTCTCAAATACAAAGCTATTTGTGGAAAACATCGAGCTTGGTCCACTCACGCTGGTGGTATTATTATTTCGGCTCGCCCCTTGGTGGGTTTGGTTCCATTAAGAAGAGATAAAGATGGTTCTTGGGCGGTAGAGTATGATAAGGACAAGTCTGAAGAAAATGGATTGGTAAAGATGGATACCTTAGGTTTATCCACTTTAGATATCCTTGGAACTACCTATAAGATCATTAAAAATTCTAATAAAGAAGTTCCAGTGATTAATTATGAGGAGCACGATCCAAAGGCATATGAGCTTTTATCTCGAGGAGATACCTTTTGTGTATTCCAATTAGGTGCATCTGGCGCTGTAGATCTTTGCAAGAGGGTGAAGCCCAGCAATATTAATGATATTGCCAATATCAATGCTTTGGTTAGACCGTCAGCCAAAGATATGAGGGATGCTTTTATTAAAGTTCGTAATGGTAAGATGCCCATGAGTTTATTGCATCCTAACCTGGGTAGAGCCTTCAATGATACTTATGGGTTTGGTTTGTATGAAGAGTGCCTAATGTATCTGGCACAAGATATCGCAGGATGGACTCTACATTCTGCGGATCGTTTGCGTAAACTTACCAAAGAAAAAGGCAAGGATCCCAAAAAAGCTGCGGCGTGGCGAACTGAATTTATTCAGGATGCAGTAAAGCAGGGCGTCCCGGAAACTATTGGGCAGAGAATCTGGGATGAAGTGGTGGGTAACTTCGCCGGCTATGGATTCAATAAGTGCCTACATTTCATGGAAGAGGTAGAAACTTATTCTGCTCAAGGAATTCCTTTAGGTCGTAAATCTCTCCGAGATATACGCCCAGGCGTGTATGTGCGTTCACGTAATGAATTTAGCAGAAAAGATCATTTGGTGCAAGTTTTGCATAAACATGATAATGGAATTCAATCTTTAATTCGAGTAGAGATGGAAAATGGTTTAGTTGTGCAGTGCACTCCTACCCATAAATTCAGAGTGTTTGAAAATTCTCAAATGCTACCAATGTCTGATATCATTAGGAATGATTACAAAATTGTATTAGAGAATAAACCTAACGGTGTAAAAATAAGAGCTATCATACATATTGGTAATTTTCCTACTTTTGATTTAGAAGTAGATCATGATGATCATCAGTTTTATTTAGCAAATGGAATGCTAACCTCTAACTCTCATGCTATTCTCTATTCCATGAATAGTTATGAAACTGCTTACTTGAAAGCAAATTATCCCGTAGAGTTTCTTTTAGCGAATCTCATGGAAGAGGTTAACTCTAACACTCCAGATGCCAAGGTTAATATTGAAAATATCAAAAAAGAGATTCGAGATCAAAAGGTAAAGATTCTACCTCCTGATATCAATACATCTAAACTATCTTATACTTTAGAAGGAGAGAATAAATTACTGACTGGTTTGGATGCCTTGAAATTTGTTGGAGAGGATGCTATCAAAGATATCATTCAGAAAAGACCTTTCAAGGATTTCTTTGATTTTATGGTGAGAGTAGATTCTTCTGCAGTTAGAGCTAATAGTATTCAAGCTTTAGCAGCGGCTGGCGCCCTTTCTTCCTTTAAGATTCCCCGAAAGCTTATATTTTTATATTGTTCGGATTATCGAAAGAAGTTGCAGGTTTGGCTTAAGAAACACGATCCCAATACAGAGAGGTTTGAATATCCCTTTCCTGAGGAAAAAGATTGGAACTTACCAGAGATTTATGCTTTAGAGAATTATTATCTGGGCGAGTCTTTTACTTGTACCAAGTATGAAGATGCTTATGGCAGATTCTTTAAAGAAAATCATTATACTGTAAAAGATATTCCCAAACCTAAAAAAGAAGATCGTGGAAAAATTAAGTTATCTCCCGTGAGAGGAGTTCTGAAGAAATTCTTTGAGTTTTCCATTAAAAAAGAAGGTAGTAAGTATTTGGGTAGAAAAATGGCAAAAGCTATCATTGAAGATAAACACGGTCATCAATGTGGGTTAACTATTTTCCCTGATGGCTTAGATGAATTAAATAATCATATTGCTCGAGCCAATAAGGGAGGGAAGGGAATTACTTTGGATGTAGGTTTGGCAATTGCGTTTGCCTCCAGTGTTAATGTGTATGAGGATGAGGTAGGATTAATCTTGGATTCCGTACAAGATATTGCTCCGACCCCTCCCTTACCCACAGATTTGAAAGCTAAAAAAGTCAATTTGAAAACTGCCAAGAAATCTAATGATACTTCTACCAAATCTTTAGAAGAAGAATTGGTGGATGATTTGTACGATGAGGGCTTAATTGATCTGGATGAAGAATCAGATGATTGACATAGATGTTAATATTTGTTAATAGATGATATATAATCTCTCATATATGATAATAAAACATCATATATGGTAAGCATAAGAGGTTTTATATGAAATTAGCAGATTGGGCAGAATCACAAGGTATTTCTTATATGACTGCCAGGCGTTGGTATCATGCCAAGGATCCGCGCCTGGCACGTGCTTATCAATCCGATTCAGGAACCATTATTGTTCCTGATGATGAGGGAGCGAGTTCTATGAATACTATAGAGGGTTTTGACACTACATTATCAATTTTAAAAAAGGTTACGGAACTAAAAACATCTCCTACTGGTTTGGAGGAATTGGCAGCTTGGATTCTTTCCAATTTCAGTTTATCTGACAAGAAGGCTCGCTACACTCCTCAAAAATTACCGCCCAAGATTAAGGAAGCTTTAGATGCTAAAGCCCAACAAGAGGTCCAGGAAAGATATAAGAAAATGATTAAGGATGCAATTCCTTTAAAATTTGCGCCTTCCGAAGATCATAAGGTTTATGAATCTATGGAAGATTTTAAAAAATCTTTTCCGGAAGGGACCGTTTTTGGAGAATTAAAAGAATATGAGGAAGATCCTATAAGCCTTAAAAAGAAGTGGGCTAAAGAAATGGTTGAGCAGCACAAAAATAATAACTCTTTTGAAGTAAAAGAGTTATCACAAGAATTGGAAAATGCATTTGCCAGCAAATTAGATTCTTTACCTGATAGATATAAATCAGAAATTGGTAGGAAATCACCCCAGTATATGCAAGATCACAAAACACCAGAAGAGGGTTGGAATTTAGAGAGTTTGGAAAAAATGATAAATCAATTTCCTGATAAAGAAATAAAACAATCCAGCTCTGAACTACCTCAGGATTCAGTGAAAATAGTAAAGAAAAAACTAACCAATACATCTAAAAAAAGCAAAAAGAAACAATTACCCACAACCAAATAAGCTGTCTTGGTTATATTATCAACTGAATATCTGTAATTTGAAGGACTACCACATGCAATGCATCTCTTGCCAATCTGAAATTGATCCGAAATGGACCCACGCCATTGATAACAATAAATGTCCGTTTTGTGGTCAAGAAATTCTAAATCCTAAATTAAAGGATCTTTTATCTTCTTTACGCCAAAATTTAGAAGCTTTGCAGGAGTTCCCCGAGCAATTAGCCGATTGGATTCTTTCCAATTATCAATTTATTAAAACTAACTCGGAAAAATTAATTGATTATGTACCACGCTCTCAATTGAGAGAATATCGCATTCCCAAGGAAGTTCATAAGGAAGGTGATAAGTTTGTGGTAAAGGTAAAGAATGAAGTAGGTGAAGAAGAGGAGGTAATTGCTGAAAAGATTCAAGATAAGCAAGATACTAATGACTTCTTCAAGCGTGCTGGCGTGACTCGGAAGAATGAGTCGGTGGATTCGGTCATGAGTAAAACAGCTCATCTTAAAAGTTTAGCTCAGCAAATTAAAAAATCAGGAGTCACAGGTATTGATATAGATGGATCCGAGGTAGTAGCGGCTCCTATGAATCCTGTAGATTATGATGATCCTATGGCTGCTGAATTGTCTCAAGCCATTTCTGGAGTTAATTCTGCCTTTGGTGGAGCTGGGGATGTAGAAGATCAGGGTGGAGATGAAATTCCAGCGGCTGTATTAGCTATGGCTTCTCGAGGTAAGGGGCAGAGTGCATCTAACAATTCTGATTTAGCCAAGCTGCAACAATTAAGAAATAAAGCGCAAGGCGGATTAAATTCTGGTAGAGGATCCTTTTCCAGATCAGGTGGTTAAACATGACACTTCATATTGTAGATAATAAGAAATTAGATATGACCCAAGATGAATGGGATATGTATTCTAATATAGTGAAATCTTATACTACTAATACCAATAATGGTGAAGATATGTTCATGGATCTGTTTGAATCAGATCAAAATGGAATTATTATTTTCTTAAAGCCACCCTCCAAGAGACAATCCAGTTTTGAAGTGTATTTATTTTTGATGAGTCTATTTGAGCATCAACATATGCGAATATTATATACTCAAGTTTCTGATATCGCTAAAGAAATGAAAGATAAGTTAGCGGAAATAAATCAAAAACTTAAAGATTTAGAAGAAAAAAGTTCGTAAATTTCATATTAAGTAAGAGGAAATATTATGAGTCAACCGGTTAAGCTTTCTGACTTCTTGGGCGCTCAAGAAGAAGAAGATTTTTTAGATTTTGATTTTTCAGAGATCCAGGAGGTATTAGGGCAACTCCAACAAAGCTCTGCAATTGATTTGCCTCACGCCGAAGCTTTGCAACAAAAAGCTTTGCGGGGAGCCGATATATTAACAGAATACCTTGGTAAAATTATCAAAACCATTGGAACCTTAGAGGCTAAAGTTAATAGAGCCAGAAATAATGCCTCTTTGAATTATAAAGATCCAGATGGAGGTAAAGTTACTGCGGAAATGAGAAAGATGGCTGCTGAAATCTCCCCAGAAGTAGAAAGTTTACTAATTAGTTTGGCGAAGGCTAAAGCATCCAAAACAGTAATAGAAAAAAAGTTTGATATCCTAATTAAACAACATCACTTTCTCAAAAGTTTGGGAGAGGGATTGAAGAAAACAATTTTAGGATATAGTGGGACCTCCTCGGAATTTCCGAATAAAGTCCCCAACGGTTGGGAATAAATAAAGAAAATACGTCGTTTGTTAATAAATAAGAGCGGGCAGAAGATTGATATAAGTCAGTCGAGAGTGTAAACGCCCTAAAGTTATAAAATTGGGAGAGTATAATGTCGAATAAATTAGAAGCTTTTTTTAAGAGCTATTCCGATTCGGAAGATCAGTTAGATTTTAAGTTAGCGCACCAAACTGTAGGGGAGAAGGTTCCCGTTATTTCTACAGGGTCGGTAGCATTAGACGATGCCTTATCTTCGGGTGGTCTTCCTAAAGGAAGAATCATCCAGTATTATGGCGCCGCGGGTAGCGGCAAAACGCTTTTAGCTATGATCGCCATGTTAGAGGCACAAAGAGAAGATCCTACCGCCTATCAAGTTTTTATTGATGCAGAGCAGACTTTCTCTCCTTCCTGGGCAGAGACTCTAGGAGTAGATACCTCTCGAGTTATTCTAATAGAGGGAGATACGGCTGCGAATGGTCGTAAATGTTTTGAAATGCTTTTGGGAGTACCACGAGAAGATAAGAAAACTCATACTCTAAATGGTAAAATAAAAGAAGGATTATTAGATAAGATTGTGAGTAAAGAACTCAATATTAATCTAATAGTTTTGGATTCTCTGGGATCTATTATTCCTCCTGGTGAAGATATTTCGGTAGTAGGTAAGATGAACATCTCACTATTAGCCAGGTTTCTAACCACGACTTTTCGCAAGCTATCCTTGGAATTAAGCAAGGCAAATGTTCCCTTTATCGTAATTAATCATAAGAGAGATAATATGGATCCTTATGGGGCTGACCATACTTTCTCCGGTGGTAATACTTATGCTCATTCACTTTCGGCTAACGTTTATTTCGAAGCAGTGCAACGTAAGGATGAGCAGATTTTAGATGAGAAAGAGCGTAAGATTGGTCATCCTCTTCGCGCCACCATTGAGAAGAGTAAGTTTGGTCCTTGGCCAAGAAAATGTGAGTTCAAGGTAAACTTTGGAATTGGCGTCATCGATTCTCATGAAGAAATTGCCCAATTAGCTTTGGATTACAATGTGGTTACTAAACCTACATCCGTTTCTCACGAATACAAGGATCAAAAATGGGTTGGCTTTCCTAAATTCGCCGCTGCTGTTAAGGAAGACCCTGCTTTAGCTCAAGAACTATTAGCTGGTATTACAGCTGCTCGTGACTCTCAATTTGATAAGAAGCGTGCTGATCAAGCTAAAAAGACAGCTGCTTTGGAAGAAGTGGATGAGTCTGAAGAGGGTGAAACCAAAAAATCAAAGAAGAAGGATAAGTAAATGTCAGATTTTTCTATAGGTTTAGCAGGCATTCCGGTAGCAGGACATCTTAATAAGAAACCCTGCCACTTGATTACACTTCTCGATTCTGGAACCTCTTCCAAGAAAGTTTCCGGAAATGTGAATCAACACTTCATTAGCTTGGATAAGCCTGATTTATTGAATGGCTTCATTCAGGTAAAGGGTGTTTTTACGGAGTCTCTATTAGAAAATATTGTGGAGAATTTTAGCACTATTTTGAGCGAGACCCCCAAAGAGCAGGTTGTGGAAATTATGATTCCATGGCATAGAGTTCATAGTATTAGAAATCTTTTCTTTAAAGCAAAATGATAGATATAAAATCTTGCTTGTCTTTGGCTGAAGATAAGAGCGTTATAAATAAAAATGAAATATCTATTCTTCATACGGATGATTTTATTAAGAGTCCAGATCTTTCATTTCGTAAATTCATTTTGAATATGAAGAATAATATAGATAGGTGGGACGAGATTACTCAATTTATAATCTTTAACCATTGTCTAAAGGATATAGCATTACATTCTCTTAAAAAAAATATTGAGATAGGAATGTATTGGAAATACTGGATGTGGGGAAGTGAAATAATCTTCTCTACAGATATTCAACCTAATACAGCAATAGCTTTAGCGTATGAACAACCTATAGTTTCTAACCACGTTTCTATAGGTATGATTGATGAAAAAATATTAGAAAAATTACTTAATTTGAAGAGTTTTTGGTAATATAATTTATTGTATTTTAAGTAGAAAGTGAGCATAAAATGGTATATAATAGAGCTAATTCTAATAAGAAAATTGGGACATCTCAAAGACGAATTTACTCGGAAACCGAGAATGCAGTTTTTAAGATTATCAAGTCTTTTAAAGGTAGCTGGTCTTGGGAAGGAACTATGAGTTCTTTACGAGATCATATGTGTAAGAGTAAGATCTTGACCAAGCAAGAGAAGAGTTTGCTACCAGGTAGTCCCTCTGCTCTTCGAGTTGTGATTAATCGCATGATTAATCGTTTACGCTCTAATGGCGTGAAGGTCCGCTTCTTTAGAAGTCCGGATGTTAATCGCCACCGCCTGGTCTCGTTCAGATAATAAAAATAAAATCAGTGTAATCATAAAAAATAAGATGCTGTTATAGCATAGAGACCTCGGAAGAGGCAAGGTTGATAAAAAATCGAAAATAACGATAAATATCAAAATAGTTACTTATAACATAGGAGATACGATATGACAAGTTTTGGTGAAGTAAATTGGAATGATGACGTTTATTCTGGCGGCGGTAATAACAAGAACAATAACAACAAGGATTTATTTCTTCGTTTAGAAGACGGTTCTAATGAGATGCGTCTTGTTACCCAGCCCTTTCAATATTTAGTTCATAAGGTAAAGCGGGAGCCCAATAATCCCAAGGATTTCGGACAGAAGGTTTCTTGTTCTGCTATTCATGGAAGCTGCCCTGTTTGTGCTTCGGGCGATAAGGCGAAGCCCCGTTGGCTTCTGGGAGTAATTTCTCGTAAGACTGGTACTTATAAGATTCTGGATATTTCTTTTGCGGTGTTTTCGCAAATTCGCAAGTTAGCTCGTAACACCCAACGTTGGGGAGATCCTACCAAGTATGATATTGATATTGTGGTAGATCGTGAGGGTGGACCTACTGGCTACTACTCGGTGCAACCTATTTCCAAGGAAGCCCTTTCGGCTGCCGATCAGCAAATCAAAGACAATGCTGATATGGATGATTTGAAGCGCCGCGTGACTCCTCTCACTCCTGATGCAGTTCAGAAGCGAGTAGATAAGATTATGGGTAATGAGACTGTTTCTGTCCCCACTCCCGCTACCACAGGCGCTGTTGCGGCTCCTAAAGTTGCTACCGCAGCTCCGGTGGATATGGGAGCGGCTGATGATGAGATGGATGATAGCTTTCCAGCTTATAACTCTGGAACCTGAATCTAAAATCTAAATAATGAAAAGGGAGGTCGAGAAATCGGTCTCCCTTTTTGATTTTAATATACTCTGGTTATATTCCCTTTCAAATGAAAAGAATATTAGGAATTGACTGTTCTTCTACAACTACTGGGATTTGTTTATTAGATTGGGATGAGATTACCAATGATTTAAAATTTGTCAGTGTGGAATATATTAAACCAATTAAAACCGGCAGTATTGTGGATCGAATAGCTCATACTCGAGATAAAATTAAAAATATTATTCAGCAAGCGCATCCTGATTATATTGCGATTGAAGACTTTATTTCCTTTATGAAGGGGAAAAGTACGGCTCAAACTATTATCATGTTAACTACTTTTAATAGAATGATGTGTTTGTTGGCTTATGATCATTTAGGTAAGAGTCCAGAGTTATTTAACGTTATGTCTATTCGACATGGATTGAAAACTGGAACAGTTTTACCTCCCAAAGAAGAAATGCCAGAATTGGTAGCAGGGCATTTGAATATTAAATTCCCTTATGAGAGAGCAAGGACTGGTAAAATCAAAATGGAAAGCTATGATAAAGCAGACGCAGTAGCGGTAGCTTTATATTATGGATTTATTTTGAGTGGTCGTATTAAGAAAAAAGTGAAGAAATCTGTTAAGAAAGAACCTAAAAAATGAATTTTGAAGAAGCTTGTCAAGTATTAGAGGTGCCGGAATCAGTAACTCCGGAGGATGCTAAAAAGAAATACAAGCAGTTAAGCAAGAAATATCATCCAGATGTAAATAAAGAGGTGGATGCTAATGATAAATTTAAAAAAATCAATCAAGCATACCAAGTAGTGTCTCAAGGCAAACAAGCACCGACACCAGGATTTGCTGGAAATCCTTGGGCTGATTTATTCAATAATGATTTTTTTAATCGAGGTGGTAGCAAACCTATGCAGCAAATGCCGCCCATAACTCTCTATACTAATCTTTCTTTCAAAGATTCTATCTTCGGAACCAAGATAGATTTGAATTTTCATAGAAAAATTAAATGTGATTCCTGCCAAGGGCAAGGAGAGATCCTTAAAAATAATGGATGCAAGACTTGTGGGGGTCGAGGTCAAACCACACAACAGCAGGGTAATATGATGTTTGTGGTTGCCTGCCCCACTTGTCGAGGTAAGAAAGAATCAGATCCCTGCTTGCCATGTCAGAGTAAGGGTTTTGTAGATTCAGAAACATCTATCAATGTAACAATCCCTGGTGGGGTGCAAAATCAAAATATTTTGAGATTGCAAGGCATGGGGCATTTCCAGGGGAGTTTTGGACCTATGGATCAATACACAGACGCACATCTACACATACACGTGAATGAAGATTCAGAGCTAAAATTAGAAGGGGCGGATGTAGTTTTACAAAAACAAATTTCTTTGAGAGAGGCTCTGCAAGGTACTGCCGTATCTGTTAGGACCTTAAAGGGAGATCAGGAAATCAATATACCGGCACTAACCAAAAACAAGGATGAAATCATTCTTCCTAATTTAGGTGTTAATCAAACTGGTAACCAAAGAGTTATATTAGATGTAATCTATCCAGCTAATATTGCTAAAGTATTAGACGCACTTCAGGAGTAAGTCATGGCATTTGCACTCACCTGCCCTCATAAAGGCTGTCATAAACACACCCAACCTTATATTGATCCTAAAACAGATAAAGTATATTGTGGGGATTGCGATCAAGAAATTACTAATATTACTCATTTTGTTAAAGTGCAATTGAAAAGTCTAAAGCAATATGCAGTAAAAAAGAATTCTGCTTTTTCTACGAAATGCCCCAAATGTGGATTAGAGTCGCAACCAAAAGAAATTAATAAAGAAATTGTATGCGGGAAATGTAACAAACCCCTTGACAATTTAACTCCTATATTTAAGAATATGTTAAGAGATAAGCTGAAAGAAGCCGGAAAAGATATTTAAGAAAGTATTTATGTTTAGAAATATTATGGATTCTTGTCAATTTTTATTACAAAATTTTCCTGAAGCAAATAATGTTCAAGAATATTTAAACAATCGGGTCTCGGAAGAAAGCCAAAATAATTTCAAATTTGGTTACTTCCCCTCTCCAGAGAAGCTGTCAGTGCTGACTGACTTGGTAGGAGAAGAATCTTTAAAGATGGCTGGGTTATTGTTTAACAAAGAGGTGGAAGATTCCCAAGGACCGCGCTCTGTGCGGTTTTCCTTTTTTCAAAATTATCCTCTGGTGATGGCTTTTCGGGATACTTATGGTGAGCCTATTGCGATGGTAGGTCGATGCCTATTAGATGATGCCACCATGAAGCAAGAACAATTAGCAAAGTATAAGAATACCAAATTCAAGAAGGGAAATTTTGTTTTTGGGTTATATGAGAATAAAGAATCCATTCTTCAAGAAGGTCATGTTTATGTAGTAGAAGGTCAATTCGATGTGATTAAAGCTACAGAAAATGGATTAAAGAATGTGGTAGGGGTGGGTAGTGCAAATATGACTTCCTATCAATTTTCTTTAATTTCACGTTATACCAATAATATCTTTATGTTATTGGATAATGATGAAGCGGGAGAAAAGGGAAGGCAAGCTGCTAAAAATAAGTTTTCTAAATTAGCTAATATTAGAAGCTGTTACTTACCGCGGGAATATAAGGATGTGGACGAATATTTTCAAAATAATCCCAATTCAGATATTCCCTTTGAAATCATTTAATGCTAACAGAAGGGAAAATCATGACTGAAAATAGAAGAAGGAATCGATCGGAGGCGTACCAGCATCTTTTAGTGGAATCAGCATTTTCCAATGAGATGATGGAGGCTTTTTCCAATAATGATTCTATTGAAAATAGATTAAACCCTTTTCAGTATGATGAAAGATTATTGGATTTGGAAGATCAGCTCAAGGTAGAATTTTGGAGAATTGTAGATACTTTGCTAACAAAAAGACAAAGAGAGGTAATTAAACTGTATTCTGATGGCTATACTCAAATGGAAATAGCCAAAATTCTCAATGTTAATCAAAGCTCTATTACCAAATCCTTAAATGGAAATGTAGATTATAAGAATAATGGATCTATTTATGGTGGCAGTAAGAAGAAATTAACAAAACTAATTCAATCAGATGAGAAGATCATGGAGATCCTCAATAAGATGAGCGAGATTAGAGAAGAGAAATACTAACGTAATTAATTGGAAAACCTGTAATAGTTATCAATATTTATTTATCTATTAGAAGGTGTATTGCCATTTCGGGAGAAATAATGTCCAAAAATAGTATAGATTATTCGTCTTTGGAGGGCGTGCTAACCAAAAGAGCTTACCGCATGGCGGATGTAAAAGATCAGTTGGAGCGTGTGGCTTTCGATGTGGTGCGCTTTAAGAACAGCGATAAGTCGGCTGACTTATGGCAAATTCAAAGCTCGGATGAGGGTGACTATATCGTTGCTATGTATAATCCTGATGAGGAGGAAGTCAAGACCGCCTCCTGGGATGTTACTTTAAGCAAGATTGCCGGAGATCTACAATTTTCTTATAAGGGAGATCCCCTCTTGAAAATTGCCTCCAGTAAGTTAGGAATTCCACAATCTGAAATCTCGCAAGTAGTAGATTACCTTCCCAGCAAGTTAGCTTCCAACAAGAAATTGGTGAAAGCGTTATTGAATGAGTTACCGGAAACAACTAAAAAAGAGGTATTAATTAAATACCCTGAACTGGTTTAAGGATAGGACACTGCATGAGCCTCGATAAAATTAAACAACTCGTTCACTCTCTATCTAATAATTTAGAGAATAACCAAAAGTTGGCGACCGCTGTTTTAGCCGCTAAAGCGGAAAAGTATTCTGTAGATTTCCCAGAAGATCAAACTTTGGGCGCCATGAGTCGAGTGTTAAGTAAGATGGCGGACAATAATTGCGTTTTCATCAAACGAGCCGAATTACAGGGATTATATCAAAAACTGTACTCTCGTCATACTAAATTTGCTCAAATTTTTTCTGATGAATTAGGTATTGTAGAATCTGTAGAGGCTCCCGTTGCACAAGCTCCTCAAGGAGAGCTTCAAGCCTATCAGGTAGAAGATACTGTTTTAGCTAACGCTTTAAGCAATGCTTTTGATAATAAGCCTATTTTACAGTATAGTCCAGAGATAGCCGAGCAAGCTCTCAAGAGCGTAAATGCTTCTTTAGATGCTTGGCACGTAAAGCCTTCTAATTTAAAGGTTGCCCAGGGCTCTGATAAGTTTTTAGTTATTCAGGCTAATTATGAGACTCCCAAGGGAATCACCAGCTTTTTTATTCCGGTTGAGACTTCAAAGAATAAAGTTTTAGCAGCTTCCGTATTTATGGGTAACTCTGGACCCCAAGAACTGAATTACAGCAATATTAAGAAATATTTAACCTCTTTTACTGGCAACAAGTTAGCGGTTACTGCTGCTAATATTATGTCGGTCCTCACCGATGCCACCTCTGAAAAGAGAGAGGTAAGTGGTGCAGAATTAGCTCTTACTCGTCTAAACGCTTCTCGTCAAGGAACTGCCGATGCTTTTGCTAATGGTATTGTTGGTCAAAAAATTGCAGAAGCTGCTCCGAAGGAAGTAACCCTACCCAAGTCAGATGAATTTATTTCTTTTGAAAAGAAATTTGCCTCGGCAGCTGGTGCAGCCAATCTAAAATTTGGAGCCGCTGCCGACTTGGCTATGCAACACGTAGCTCGTGAGTTGCGAGGATTTGGTCATAAGAATCCACAAATTACTGTAGAAAAGACTACTAATAATACTATTTTTTACAATGTAGCTTTAGATGCCGGTCGAGTTGCTTTCGTAGTACCAGTAAAAATCGCTGATCGTAAAGTAGTTAAAGCTTCTTTATTAATCTGTAATGGTTCTATGCTGGAATTCAGCAAGGATGGTATTAACGAGCTGTATGTAAATAATGCCACTGATTATAAAGCTGCCGCTGCTGCCTCGCCGATGTTTGAGAAGACTTCAGGTGAATTGATTGCGGGTGTTAAAGAAGCTTTAGCCCAAGATAATATGATGCAGGTTGAGGATATTCTAAATATTCTAGATCAACGCGATCAAGTTTCTCATGCTATGGCTTTCCAATTAGTTTTGAAAAAATTGGCTGGCAAAGAAGAGAAGTTAACTAAGTGTGCTCATCAAATTCATAGCTCTACTTCAGAGCATCCTATTTGTTCACAAACAGGTTTGCCTACTCATAAGATTTATCAAGATGACCAGGGTAATTGTCGCCCCAATTATCGCCGCGGCATGGAAGATAAATATGAGGGAGCCATCTTCAATACCTCTAAAATTTTGGGGTAATCTTCATGAAGATCGATAAATTAGCCTCCGTATTTGCAGTTAAATACAAAGTGGCAGCGGATGCTGTTGCCATTGAGGCTTCTTTGCGAAGTAAAATCAATAGCTTATCTCATATCGTCAATAAGACTTATAATGTATTAAGAGCTTGTGCCGAAGCTGCACCTGGCAAACCAGGTAATGATCATGAAAAATCTGCAATGGCTGGATTTAAATTCTGTCAGCAGTTAGTATCTATTATAGATTATTTGCATATTCACCAGAAAGAAATGCCTTTAGCAGATCTAAATCAAGCTGTGAAGGAAATGGTTTCTTTAATTGCAAATAATAAAGATAAGTCTCCTCAACAATTTCCTCATGTTTCGGAATTAATTTTTCAAATGGTTCCAGTTAAAACTCAACATGAACGTAAATTAAGAGATGAGCTTTTTGGAAAAGCTCGTACTGGTTTATCTCGATTATTAAGTATCGGCATCGATATGATAAAAGAGTTAAATGTGTTGAGTGGAAATAACTCACCAACTCCAGCTCGCTTTTCTCCTAATAGAGCTCCCTTATCGGTATATGATATAGTAGATTTTATCCGTCAACACGGAGATAAATTCCATCTTTCAGGAATGGAAGATTGGGCTCAAGTTATGCAAGATGATCCCGATATGAAGGAGCGAATGACTACCGTCATCAACGCTATTAATCGTGGACATATGCCTGTAGATGGATCCGATGCAGCCATGCAAATCGCAGAAATCTTAAAGAATCATGAAGAAAGAAAGTCTTCCAATGCTCCACATTTTGAAGCAGAAACACCCGAGGAAAAATTATGAGAATCGCTGAATTATTGAATAGTATGGCTGCTTGGCTGGAAAGTCCCAATAACGAAGCTTTACTCTTGTCGGAGCAGGACGAGAAGTGTATGGAAGTGGTTGCTAATTCTTGTACTTTAGCTGCTGCCTTATTAAAGAGTGCTGCAGAAGAAGTAGATTCTTTGGAGCCAGTAGCAGAATCCATGATTAGTCCTGAATCTTTGGATGAAATTGCGGCTTTAGCCAGCGCCTTGGATGAATCGGGTGATCCTGCTCTCAAGAAGCAAGCCTCCGTGTTAGATGAGCTATTACTTTCTATCGCTTCCCCTCCGGATGTCAAGCAAATTCGACAAAAGTTGGAAGATAGCCGCTTGGAAGACTTAAAAAAAAAGTATGAAGCGCCCCGAGAGGAATTAAAGGAAGAATCTAAAATTGCTGAATCAGAGAAGGCAGTAGAGAAAAGCGACTATACAAAAAAATATCGCTTGATGGAAGCTCCTTTAAGCACTCGTTATTGTCCTGATCATGCCGGAGTACAAATGGCTCGCATTGGCGAACACGTCTGGCAATGTGAATTAGATAAGAAGATTTACGATTTCGAGGCGGGATTTGATTTGAATAATGGATCTAAAGTCCCTGGAGGAGATGTTTCTCACCAGACTGATTATCTCAATACCCCTTATCATGCCATCTTTGACTCCCGTGATCAAAGGCTTTCCTCTAATAATTAATTCATAGTTAGGAAATCTATTTAAAATAGAGCAGATATAATCTTATTACTATTTGGGAATTTGATTGGAAGTAAAATGAAACAACCCACTTATAAAAAGATATTGGAGCATCCCGATAAAGATGAGATTATCAATAAATTGATTATTGGTCAATCCACTTCTGATATTAATGAGTGGTTAAAGACCAAATATTCTAATATTAGTGAAACCAAATTTATCATCTCCGAAAGTATTTTAAAGAATTTTCAAAGTCAATATTTGGATTTTTATAATGAAATCCAAAATGATTTGATGAAAACCAAAAATAGTTTGTCCACTGGAGACGATTTAGATTTATCTGTAAAAAATCATCCAGGTTATAAACAAACTATGGAGAAAATGGCTAATACAGAATTAGATATTAGAACCATGACTGCTAATTTAATTTATAATATTGAGCATCGTTTATCTCAAGTGTTTGATGAAATTCAAGCAGACCCTCGTAATATCAATACTAAAATAGATAGATTACTAATTGACTACATGGAAACTTTTGGTGGAATTCTAGAAAAATATCATAAATTCACTACAATTCAGGCAGATACAGTAGTCCAACAAAATATTACTTTGCAAGTAGTAGATCAGCATATTCTCGTATTTCATGATGTAGTCAAAGAAGTTTTGGCGCAAATGGATACGGAAGCTTCTCTATATTTTATGGAGAAATTTAATGAGAAAATGTCAGCCATTAAGCTTCCTTCTGCTGAACCGAAAATGAGTCAAGAAATGAAGTTAGCGGAAGCCCAAGTCCTGAACGAAACCATCAATAAGAAGATCAACGAATGACCAAGCAATCCTTACCTATTATTGAAGTTCCTGACCAAGAGCAACTGGAAGTTGGTTTAACATCCGTGGATGAAGATCCGGAATTGTTGCAAGATAAAATCAAAAAATTAATGAAATTTTTTGATGAGACAGGTATTGATTATAGTAAATTTGATCCTAATGCTATTCCTAAATTAGATCTAAAAACAGCTTATCCCAATGAAAATAGCGATATTTACGTCCCTGGTCAGCATGACATGAAGAAATGGATGGAGGCTGTAAGAGATCTTTTTACTCGCGAGAAGCAAGGCGCTAATCGTGAAAATAGCTTGCACCAATTAACCGCAGGTTGGAATAAGATGGAAACTTATGACTTCCTAAATTGGTTAAGATTTTATGAGTCTGGAACTCATTTAAAATATAAGTACGCTCAATTGTGGTATGAAAATGGGGCACCGGGATATTTCTTGCAAGTTAAGCCGGATCATAAGGAGCCCTCTCCTATGGTGGATGTAGATTATGCTCGAGACAAAGCCGAGCAAGACGCAGAAAAAAAGAGAATTATCGATCGACAACGTAACAAAATTATTGCTCGTTTAGATTCTGCAGAAAAACTTTTACGCTCTCCAGATGGTCAATTATTTTCAGGTAAAGAATTTGAATCTTTATTGGAATCTATTTATCAATTAAAAAAGAAAATCCAATTAATTAACAAAATCAGCACCTCTTCTAAATTATATGACGACATGATTATTAGAGAAGGTAACATTTTAACTCATCAAGGCTTCTCCAAAGCGGGTAAAATGTTATATTCTTTGGCTCAAACTCCCGCAGGATCTGCTGAATTGGCTCCTCCTGGAGAGAATAAAGAAGAGCCGGCTCTGAATTCCGCTTCTCCTCCAGACCCTTCTGGTGCGGGAAATCCCGGCGCTCCCTCGGCAGGGCAAGGTGCGGTTGGTAATCCTCCTGGAGATACAAATACGCCCACCAGTAATATGAATGAAAATTCTCCAGTTCCTAAAGGAATTGCAGATTTTCTGGAGGGTTTAGAAAGTGCTAATTTCTCTCCTGATAATTTATCAGTGAGTGACGATGTATTAGAAGTGCATGATGATGTTTTGGAAGTGGAATTAAAAGCAGAAGCGCAAGCTGCTCCCGCTCCGGGCGCTCCCGTACCACCTCCAGCAGTAAAAACTGATAAACCTAAAGAAGTAAAACCAGCTTTAAATGTTTCGGAAGAGGATTTGAAATCTCCCAATAAGGCTCCTTTGGCTAATAGTGGTTTTGATGCTAAAATTGATCAAGCTCTATCACAAATAAGTATTTCAGATATTGTGGCTAAATTAGAAGATCTATCCAAAATATTCAAAACTCGCGAAGTCCCTCGTCAATTAAGCGTAGTGGATATGATGTTGAATAGTTTGGATTTAGCTTCCTACTTCCCTTCTTTATCAGAAGCTCAAAATAAAGCCTTAGAATCTAATAACTATATTTCTACTCGTGTCGAAGATATTATTTCTAAATTACGTGGAGCAATTGATAGTAAAGATATTGATTTGAAGGGTAAGGAAGTTTCAGATAATCCGGAAGTAGCTGGTATTAAAAGCAAGTTACAGAACGATTCTGACAAAGAGAAGGTTCGCAAGCAACAGCGTAAAGAGCAAGAAAATATGGATTTAGACAATCAGTCCAAGGAAACTCCTGAAATCGAAATGGATGATTTGGAGCAACCCACTGCTACGCCTCCCGCAGCTAAACCAGCGGTCTAATTAAATGAAACTCCGTGAATTACTTCAGCAAATGCAAGAAGTTCAGAAGAAAATTGAATCTTCTGAACTTTGGATTGTTGGAGGAACTCCGCGAGATCGCTTCCTTCATCATTTAGAAAATATAGCAGATTTGGATTTAACCACAGGAGATAAAACAGTTGCTTATTTCTCTACAGAGTTTGCTAATTTCTTACAAAAGAAATATCATATTTCTCGACAAGAAATGGATGATGGTCATAGTAGTATTCAAATAGGATCTTTTAAAATAGATTTCTCTTCTAATTTCAATACTCCTAATATTGATTCTATTTTATCCAAAATGGGAATTCAATCTCCCACGGAAATGCAAAAAGAAATGTTTAGCAGGGATTTTACTTGTAACGCTCTGCTTTTATCTTTAGACTTAAAGAAGTTAGTTGATCCTACTCATCATGGATTTCAGGATTTAAAAGATAAAACGATTCGAACCTGCTTATCTCCAGATATTACTTTAACTTCTAATCGAAATCGAGTGGTTAGATCTATTTATTTAGCTGCTAAATTAGATTTTGAAGTAGATCCCAAGATTATTCAGTTCGTTCAAGCGCACCCAGAATCTGCAAAGATTTCTACCCAAAAAGTCATGAATGAAAAAATCAATGAGGCTTTCACTCGAAATCCTGAAAGAGCTTTTCATATTGTAAATCAAATGAATTTATGGGATTATATTCCAATTACCAAAACGGTATATCCTTATTTTGAAAAAAGAAATATCAAGAAAGCTTATTTTCAAGGTGGTGGAGGAGTAAACGAACCCATTCCCAAGAAAACTAAATATAAAAAAGATAAAGCACCTCCTGCTCAACCTCGTTTCAAAGAGCCTTTTTATAAGAATTATGACTTATATGATACCGGTCCAGAAGGTCCCGGTGCTGGTTGGCATGACATGCACAAATATAAAAGCATTCAAGAGTTTCTCAAAGAGAAACGCAAAAGAATGAAAAACAAATATAAAGCCTCGGAATTAGTGCAAGTAGCAGATCAATTATATAAATTAGCAATTGATTTTCCGGCAGATGAGTATATTGATGCTCCTTTTTCTTCTCCTGATATGGCAGGAGCCAACCTAATTGGTGGGTTAGCAGATGCTGTCACTCCTCCCGAAGATTTTGAAGGAAAAGAACCTTCCGAGCTAAATTATGGAAGAGATTATGTTCAAGAAGAACAACCTTCTTCTACTATTGATGAAGAGGCTTTAGAGTCTTTAATGAATAAATATCTATCTCCAGCTCCCAATCATGGTTTATATGGTTTGCCAGATGGAGTGGATTTACCACAAGAGGAAGAGCCAGTTTCCAGTAATATTAATCCAGAGTATGGTACGCAAGAAAATGGAACAACTATTTACGAAGATATTTGGTAATTCTTGAAACAGTTAATATTGCCATATATAATTGCCTAACTCTCAATTTGAGGTCCTACATGTCATTGAAATCGATAGCTCAAGAATTAATCGTCGTGGATCCTTCTTCGGATCAGGAAATGTCCCTGGTGCCAGTAGAGATGCCTCAGGGTATAGAAGTGGGTGAAGATAACATGGAAGTATATCCTGCTTCTCTGGAAATCGTTCTTACAGATTTGCCCGGTGCTCCTCCTGGTACCAAAGCCCCAGAACCTATTATTGAGGTTTCTGAAGAGGATGAAAAAGAAGATTCAGATGATAATCATGTAGAAATCAATAAAACCGATAAATGGAATTGGTCTCAACATGGTGGTAATGGATTTTTTGCCTGGGTGAAAGAGCGTGTAGAAAATCCTCCCTCTCATTCCGGTTACGATACCGCTGGATTGGAGCGCTGTATCTCTTATTATGATAAATTAGATGTAGAAATTTCCAAAGCCATGCGTTCTGATGTGAATGGAGATTTGGATGCCAATCAAGTAGAAAAAGCTCGTCATGCTATTGAGCAAGCTTCCAGTTTACTACAAGATCGCCTGGATAAAATCAAGGCTTTCAAAAAGTCTAATCGTAAGAAGAAGGCAGAAGATGATTCTGATTTCTTGGTTAAAGAAGGTCAGAAAATTACTGGCGTGAGTGGTGTGGTAGTAACAGTACCTTTGCTTATTTCACGTATTGCCCGCGTTTGCATTAATGGTATGGTCTCGGCAGGTCATGATATTGAAGACCTCTATGAGCGTCAGGTTAAATTTTATAAGTTAGATGTGCGAGAGCAGGCAGAACTCATGCAGTTGCTTTCAGACATGGGTTATAATGTCCGCCAAGATCGTGGCTTCATGCCGGATAAGGATTTTGATCAAACCAGCAGTGATAATATGGATTGGGCAAGTAACCGCGACGCGTGAGGAATATATGAGTAAAAATAGACAACCTGGTATTTCCACACAAAGTGGCGAACAAGCCGTAGAAGATAAATGGTTACGTGATTTAGAGAAAGAACTAACTAAAGAGGCTGTACAACCCAAGTCGGTGGATACTTCTTTATTTGAGCAAATTAATACCATCATGAATGGCAAGAAATCTAAATACACTTCCGTTGCCGCGGCTGTAGAAGAAATGCGCCAACGTAGTGGATTAGTGGCTTATTTAGAGAAAGAGTCTCAAAAAGAAGAATCTCATCAAACCAAAATAGCTCAAGAATTACCAAAAGCTGATCCCAATCAGCCGGTGATTTTTACCAAGAATCCTCAAATTAAACAGACTTTAGAAAATTATGTTCAGGATACTAAAGGCAATCTTCCCATTCCGGCTATTTTGGAAAAGATTCGATCTATTCATCAAAAAGATGTATCCGATCAAGCAGATTGGGAAGATCCCAAGCTGATTAGAGAGATTAGTCGGTTGAATTTATTGGCAAAGTCCAGTAATCCTAATAATTTTAGTAATCAATCCAGCTTAGGAAGAAAAGAGCATTTATCAGAAGATGATATTGATCCTTCTAATGTGGATAGTTTTCATGGATTAATGCCAGCAACTTAATATCTGATCATTCATAAATTTAAAACATTAATAGTTATATTGTAATATACTGTATAACATATACCAGTTTAAGGAAATTATGAGCAATTCAGATGTTACTTTTGGATCTACTACTGTTACTAAAATTCATCCGCAAATTTCAAATTTAAAAACTTCAGATTATAATGTTTCGGATAGTGATTATATTGTGGGTATTGGTATACTATCAAATAGTATTTCTATCACTCTCCCTCTATCTCCCAATATGGGGGATCAATATATTATCAAGGATGTAGATGGTTGTGCTGGAATTTTTCCTGTTACCATTAATGGTAATGGTGCATTGATTGATGGGCAATCAAATTTAATTATTTCTCAAAATTTTGCCTCATATACTCTTGTATTTACATCCTCTCAGTGGAGTATTGTTCAAGTTTATGCAGGACAGCAAAATGGTAATGGTTTTGGATTATATTCTAATCGCCCAGCTCAAGGTCAGTCGGGTAGAACTTATTATGGTACCGATACGTCTATGATGTATTATGATGATGGCTATAATTGGAATCCTATTGGGCAAACAGATATTTGCACTGCATTAAAAAGTGCTGACTTTACTTGGCAAAATCAAAATGGCGCAACTGCAACTGATTTTGGAAGTAGCATATATCTATATGCTCCCAATAATGTAGGAGCACAAAATCTGAGATTTTTTTATCAAAATGTTCCATCAACTCCTTATACTATTACTGCAAAATTTATTCATTTAGGAGGCTTTATTAATGGCACTGCTAGTTTAGCGGCTTTCTATGCTTTAGCTTGGGGTGATGGTACTAAATTAACTACATTACACGTTAATACGGGAGATAGTTGTTACGATTTAAATGTAGCAAACTGGGATGATGTATCTACATTCAATGCAAATGTTTATTCTGATAATGATGTGGCTATTGCCAATCAATTATCTTGGCTTAGAATTTCTGATGATGGAGTAAATCGTTCCTGCTCTATTTCTAGAGATGGTATTAATTTCTTAACTATATACAGCACTCCAAATTCTGATTTCTTAACACCTACAAGAGTGGGTATTGTATTAGATCCGTTTCAAGGGGACCAACATACCTCTGTAGTATCTTGGAAGATATCTTGAGGGAATATGAGAGTTGCGGTGTGTTTATCAGGTTTGATGAGAAATTTTGAGGTTACACAGCCTCAATTGGAAACACACCTCATATCTCCTTTAAAAAAAGAAGGACACCAAGTCGATATTTTTATTCATACCTGGAATGTTCTTGATAGGCATTTAGGTTTTATTAATGAGCAATTAATTATCAGCAAATACAATCCATTGGATATGCAAGTGGAGATGCTGTACGTTCCAAATCTAAATATTTCCAAATTATCATATGATAAAAATATTTTGAATAAACGTGAAGTAGAGGGTATTTACTCCATGTATTATAAAATAAAATCATGTAATGATCTCAAAACTAAATATGAACAATTAAATAACTTTAAATACGATATTGTAATTAGATTGAGACCCGATATCTTGCTAAAAGAAAAATTTGCAATTAATTCGAATCTTTTAGAAAAAATTTCTATACCGAAATATGGAAACTATTTCGGAATCAATGATCAAATTGCTTATTCCAACTCTGAACAGATGGATATTTATTCTTCCACTTTTGAGTATTTGAATGATTATATTCAAGATATGAATATGACAGATCCAGAATTATTCTTACAATACCACATATTATATCATGGATTGAAAATTAATAGATTTGATTTAGATTATCTTTTATGTAGTCACAACTCACAAATAGACCAAAAAGAAAATGAGAAAAAATGGATCTATGATATGAGAAAATTGGGCTAAAAATAAAATTTAGTTTGTAGCTCATTAAATAGCATTATATATAGGTAAGTGTATGTCAGATTCTAAAGATCTATTTGAAAAATTGCGTAATCAGCTACTGATGTTGGACCCAGTAATATTTTGTGAAAAATATTTAACATTAGATGGTAAACCATTTCGTCTTCATGGAAATGGTTATAAACCATTTGCAGATATTTATAGGTACATTGGTGTAAAGGCACTTGAACCAAATGGTAAGCCGGTAATTATAGTTAAAGGCAGGCAAGTAGGAGGAACGTCTATGGCTTCTGCTTTAGAGATGTACTTCATGGGATCAGGTTTATTTGGAGTTGGGGATAAGCCACCTATAAGAGTAATGCATTGTTTTCCTCAATTAGAGTTAGCGGCTGCTTATTCTAAAACTAAATTGAACCAGATGATTAATTCTTCTGTGCAGATGGCATCTACCGCACCAGTTAATTCCGCTGCGAAGCCAAAAGCATTTATGCAAGCTCTTTTGGATCAATCTTCTGCCACGAATGATTCATTACATTTTAAGCAATTTGTGGGTGGCAACCATTTATGGATTGAATCTCTAGGGTTGGATGGTGATAGAGTCATGGGTCGTCAATTATCTTTAGATACAGAGCTTCCTACTCCTAAAGGATTTATCAAACTTCGAGATCTTAAGGAAGGTGATCAGTTGTTTGATGAAAATGGTAATATTTGCAATGTAACCAAATTACACCCTATCAATGAATCTCCAGAATCCTATAAATTAACCTTTGATGATGGAACAGAAGTAGAAGCTTGTGCAGAGCATCTATGGTATACGCAGACCAAGAGTAATAGAAATAAGGGCAGTAAAGCTGTCATTAAAAATACCAGAGAAATTTTCAAAACACTTAAAGTAGGTAAAGAGATTAATCACTCTATTCCTTGTAGCCTACCGTTGCAGTATCCTGAAAAAGAACAAATATTAGATGCTTATTTATTTGGATTATGGCTGGGTGATGGAGATAGGAACGGTTGTATAGAATCAGCTGATCCTGAAATATTCAAAGATTATTCACATCATGTTTTACCACATAGTTTAAAAGAAAAGTATTCAAATTTTAATAAGCATAATCCCTCCAACTCTCATTCTTATAGAGTGGATGGTCTTACTACTAAATTAGGTCAAATAGGAGTGTTACAAAATACTCATAATAAAATTGGAGATTTTTACAATAAACATATCCCTGATAATTATTTATATGGTTCTTTTGATCAAAGATTATCTTTACTTCAAGGATTAATGGATACTGATGGTCATTGTGATAAATTAGGACATTGTGAGTTCACTCAGGTTAGAGAAAAGTTAGCATATCAAGTTTATGAATTAGTTTTAAGTTTAGGTATTAAAGCCTCTATATTGAAAAGAGAAAGTTGGAGATATGATATTCAATATTCAGATAAATATAGAATTAGGTTTAAAACAGATTTAAAAGTATTTAGAATGAATCGAAAAGTTGCAAGATTACCTAATAGTATTCATGATAAAGCTAAAAGAAGGTTTATAAAAAATGCTGAAAGAATTGATTCTATTCCAATGCGATGCATTACAGTAGATAGCCCTTCTCATTTATTTTTAATCACTAAGCAATGTATTCCTACTCATAATACTGCTGATGTAATGTTTATAGACGAAGCCCAAAAGACCACTGGGCAAGCTATTGGTAATTCACTAAAGATTCTTACCACAGCTAAATATGGTAAACCTTCGAAGGGAGTCCAAATATATTTCGGAACTCCTCGACGTAAGGGATCTGATTTTCATAAAATGTGGCAAAGTTCTTCCCAGCAATATTATTATTTAGGTTGTGAAAAATGTGAAAAACATTTTCCATTTTATAGTCCAGATAATGATGATTGGAAAACAATTTGGTTACATGGTCACATTGTTAAATGTACACATTGCGGGCATGAGCAAGATAAGAGAGATGCGTCTGAAAGAGGTAAATGGATTGCCTTTAAAGACCCAAATGATGAGGATTGTAAAATGATTGGTTTTCATATCAATCAATTATATATGCCAATGTTCACTCGAGAAGATATTGAAAACGAACTTCCTGGCAAACACCCTATTAATACTGAACGAGTTTTTCAAAATGAGGTTATGGGAGAGTTCTTTCAAGGAGATTCCAGTCCTATTACTCCCGAAGAAATTCGAGAAAATTGCGCAGATCATGGGCGTAAGTTTTCTGCTCGGATAAATCCCAATCCAGAAGAACCACAAATTGTTATCATGGGAATCGATTATGGTGCTCGAGCAGATTTAGAACAAATGGCAAATCCAGAGAAAATGTCTGGAGGACAATCTTATTCTACAGCGGTAGTTCTTTCTGCTAAAGGTCCCGGTTTATTATCTATTGAATATGCTTGCAAATTCAAAAGAAATGATATGGAGAGTAAAAAAGGATTAATTGATCAATTGATGCGTCAATATGGAGTGCAGTTAGCTGTAGGAGATATTGGTTTCTCTAATGATTTTTCCACCTTGCTTCATAATATTTATGGAGATAAATATTTAGTATCCCGAGCTCATAATAAAGTTAATAATCATGTCAAATTCACCACGGATGCTTTTCCAAAAGAAATAGTTTTTGAAAGAGATTATTGGATTGGCGAATTATATGAGAAAATGAAAAAGGGTAGCGTTAGATTTCCTTATGGAGATTATGAGAAAATCGCTTGGTTAGTGGAGCATTGTGCCAGTATGGAAATCAAACCTATTTCCAGGGGCGGTGACCCCTCGGTGCATTATGTAAAAGGCGGAACTCCTAACGATGGTTTTATGGCTTTGTTAAATGCTTATATTGCTTATAAGTTTATCGTTAGTAAAGGTTTTGTAAATAATAATCCAATTTTACAAGAAAAGAATTTTAGTAGTGGAAAGCAAATACCAGCATTAGCTGCGTATATTCCCCGAAAATTCTAATCTATGATATATTATTAGTTACGTATACTTTTGTTCAAAATATGTAACGAATGAGGATTCATGGTTCAAAATAAAAAAAATTGGGAAGGCACATCAAAATCGGAGCAATATCTCAATAATAAATCTCAAGTTCCTCAAGTCTCTGCCTTAATGGCAAATTCTGTTTCTCAATTTAGAAAAGAAGGATTAGCAAATCAAGTAGATAACGGAGTATTTCGAGACGGAACTCAAACTCCAACCAATCCCAATTATGCTTCCACTCATAATGGCAATGTAGTGGGTTTGTCGGGAATGACCAAGATTGCTCAAGCTTTTGGAGGAGGTCATAGTAGTAGCTCCTCTAATTTCAGAGGATCGGGAGACACGGGGAGACAAGCTCCAGAAATCTACTCTCCCTTATGGCTAAACTCTAACATGAGCTTGCCTCGGGATCGCGCCACCATCAATGCTTGGTGCCGAAGTTTCTACGCTCTCAATCCTTTCGTTAGAAATGCTATCAATTTACATAGTACTTATCCTATTAGTAAATTAAATATTAAATGCCCCAATAAAGATATTGAGAAGTTCTTTAATGATATGATTGAAGAAATTGACTTAATGAATATTTGCGTTCAAATTGCCCAAGAGTATTGGCTATTAGGAGAATCCTTCGTCTACGCAGAACTGGATGAAAGTCGAGGTAAGTGGAGCCGACTATTATTGCAAAATCCTGACTATATGATTGTGAAAAGAACGGTAGTCGCTGATGAGCCTATCATCATGTTACGACCGGATAATAATTTAAAAAATATTATCTTCTCCAATAAATCAGCTGATATTGAGCAGAGAAAGCAGCTGAATAATCATATTATTGATTCAGTGCGTCAAGGAGGAAATATTCCTTTGGATAATTTCCATGTCTCTCATTTAGCTAATAAGATAAGCCCTTATGAGATTAGAGGGACTGGACTTCCAGTTTGTATCTTTAGACAATTGGCTTTATTTGATAAATTAAGAGAATCTAAATTTGCGCAAGCTGATAATATGATTAATCCTTTAACCTTGGTCAAAGTGGGCGGAGAGGGAAATGACGCTTTGCACGCAACTTTTGCAGATTTAGAATCATGGAGAGAAGTTTTCGCCAATGCACAAAATGATAAAGACTTCAAGATTTTTACTCATTCTGGCGTTACCGTAGAGTGTGTAGGATATGGTTCAGGTATTTATGATATCTCTGGAGATATCACTCAATTAATTAAAGAAATTTATGTAGGATTACAAGTTCCTTCAGTATTAATGGATGGTGGCGCGGATACTACTTACGCAAATGGTGGTGTAGCTTTGGATGTGTTGAGACAGCGATATACAGAATTCCGTAATATGTTGGCTCATTGGCTCAAGCGCAAGATCTTCACTCCTATTTCTAAAATCCAAGGATTTTATAATTATTCCGGCGGAGAGAAGCAGTTGATTGTACCAGAAATTGATTGGAATCACATGTCTCTATTTGATGCTGGAGACTATATTAATACTTTGGTTACCTTAACTCAAGGAGAAGGACCGGCGAAACGAGCTTCCTTGCATACTATGTATCGATCTTTGGGATTAGATTATCAAGATGAGATTATAAAGATTCGAAAAGAAGCTATTCAGAACGCTATTAATGCTAAAGAGGCGCTAGCATTAACAGCAATGACTTTGAACGAGGTTCGTTCTCTGGATGAAGAAGATGAAATTCCCGAAGTCGAAGGTGCTCAAGCAGGGGGAGCTGGTGGAGTACCTGGAGCGCCTGGTTCACCGCCTCCTTCTATGGATATGGGATTGGGAGCACCGCCTACTGGGTTACCTGGTTTAGATATGGGTCCACCACCTGGTGGAGCACCACCGGCACCACCACCTCCGCCACCTACCACGACCTCCACATAATTTAGCAACAAACTGATGAGTTAACTCGAGGGATTAGGGATAATACAGTATTATTTTATGATTTCCTCACCTAAAGGAACTGTACTATGCTGAAGACGGCACAAAAGAGAAATATTCTCAATAAAATCAAAGAGATGACCAATGTCAGCGGTATAGCTGCAGAGAAATTTTTTAATCCTGAATTTCAGCGAGTCATGGAGAGTTTGCGTGAGAAAGACGATCAGATTCGATCTATTGCTTCTGGAGAAGCTATTGGTTCTGGAGATCCCGGCAATGATCCAATGTCTTTGAAAGATTTAATTAAATCTTCAGATTCTAATTTGAGTCGTCGAGAATATATGATGGCAGTGGCGGCTTTAGGTCGATTTCATACCAAGATTTACGAGATCACTCAAGTTATTTCCACTCTTAATAATGATGTAGATCAAGTCCACCACGATTTTTTGTTCAAAGATTTAGATGATGAGTCTCGCCAACATCTTTCCAGCATTAAGCAAAAGTTTTCCTCCACACAAGTTGGCTCTTTTGTAAAAGAAGCCGGCGTAATGGATTTCTTTTATAATATTGGTACCAAACGTGGACGTGCTTTAGCAGCTTGGGAAAAACGATATCCCAAACAAGTAGGAAAATTAAAGAAAGATACTGCTAATTTACAAGCCCGCAGTGAATCATTATTATCTGTTGTTTTAGGTTCTTTGAAAGAAATGGCAGCTGCCAGAGCTGTTCGTAATGTAGATAACTATATGAAATCTTCTGAAAAGGTTCTCAAGGGTTATCAAGCTTATGATAAGAGTTTTAGAGATTATTATCAATCTAATATCAAGGGATTTTTAGAGAAGGTAGATTTAATTTCTCCCACTGAAAAAGTAGATTCTAAAGAATTAGGAAAACAGGAAATTTCCACTACTCCCACAAATCTACAATTAGCTCCTACAGAGCCAGCACCCCCACCCGTGCCTACAACCGTTTCTCCGGCTGCACAGATTGCTCCAGAATTAATGGCAGCCCCTCCGACTCTGCCTGCTGCACCCCTGGCTCCAGCAATTACTCAAAATGCTCCTCCTGCTTCCGGACCGGCAACCTTGGTTTCACCGGCACCCATTCATGAATCAATGGGACCCGGAAACACAGAAATTCCCCCAGCAAATGAATTTAAGAGCGATCAAATTGCTCAAGAGATGTGGGGAAAGAGTGCTCATCGTGATTTCGTAAAATCTTTAGAGAAGTTAGCGGGAGAAAGTCCTATTTTGGTAGCTTCTATTATTAAGAAATATGCTCGCTCGATTCAAGACTCTGATCCGGGGGCTGCGATTCAATTATTGAAATTGGCTCATAGCTTATAAGGAATGATATGGGTCAATCGGTAAAAAGAGTCCAAACAGTTGTATCTCAAGATCAAATGGCAAAAGCCATTACAGCTGCTTGGGAAGAACTGTTTCACGAGAAACCTTTACCGGCACAAGTGGCAATGGTATTAGCTCAAAATGCTTTGGAAACTGGCAATCGCCAAAAGATGTGGAATTACAATTTAGGCAATATTACCACGGACGGCAAAGGTTCTTTTGATTTCTATAATGATTTAGAAACCAATGAACAGATTACACCTGGTCAATGGAAGAAGTTATATCTTAAATATCGATCCTACCCTTCTTTACAGGCGGGAGTAAAAGATTATTTAAGTTTAATTCATAAGAAATATCCAGCGGCTTGGAACAGTATTGTTAATCCAGACCCTGTTGCCTTTTCTAAAGCTTTGAAAAAGGGTGGTTATTATACTGCCAATGAAGCTCCTTACACTAAATTGTTATCCAAATTATATAAACAATATACTGGATCTTCTGATAAGGTAACTCCCATGAAGCCTGCCCAAGATTTTGATGGTTTGCTGGATACATATTTAATGCAAGCAGCTGCCGCTGAGAAATCTTATAAAAAATTATTTAGAAAATATTTGCCATCCAATCATATTGTTATTCAAATAAAATCTGCTTCTATCACAGATAGTGTGGAATTTGCCAGAATTTTATGTTTGGGTTTAGATGAGCAATTATTATCTCGATCTTTCACTCATATAGACGGTTCTCAAGTTGAAGTAGAGTGTAATATTGCTGGACCTTCAGAAGATTGCTTGTCGACAGTTGATCAATTATCTGATACTTTAGCAGATGTTTTTGAAACTGCTACTAAAAAAATTGGTGGAGTGAAAGTAGAAACATATTGTTTGGGTAATAAAAAGTCATCTTATCAGAAAATTACTTGTGCTGACGCCACGACGCGGCATCTGGAATTTCTTTCTAAATTTGCGTAAGGAATCGAACATGGCTAATCACGATGAAATTCTCAAGGCAGTAGCAGCTTGCAACCAGGATCGAACTAAAACTTTAGCAGAATTCGTAGCTGAAGTTTATAAGGATCAATTTATTGAAATTTATTTGGGAGATTCTTATGAGGAGGTGAGTACCGAGCAGATCTCCACCTCTTACCCTGCTGTATTTTGTGGAAAAGTAGTAACTGCCTACAAAGAATGCTTGGTATTAAACTCGGTCTATGTAGATAAGCACAAGAAAGTTCAAATGGGAAATCTTGTTTTTATTAGTGAGAGAGCTATTCGAGCACTTACCAAGATTGATGGAAATGGAATTATGGAAGATATGTTCATGAGAAGTAAGGAATCCATCAGCGTTAAAGATTTGATTGAAGGTAAATAATATGTCTGACTTAATGCAGAAAATTGCGGAATATCATGATTTCTGCATGAAGTTAGTGAAAGAAGCTAAGATCAAAAAACTTCCTGATGGAAAATATCAAGTTATTTCTATGAAAGGAAAGAATCTTGGAACTTATAAGACCAAAGAAAAAGCCAAGCATCGATTACAGCAAGTAGAGTTTTTTAAACTTCGAGATCAGAATCACGCAGAAGCATTGGGTACCATTGATCTAACTCATGCCCATGATTTTTCTTTCTCTGCTATGATGCGGGAGATGAGGAAAGAAGCTACTCCTGAGCAAGTAAGAGAGTTTCTCACTCTATTTAAAAAGAATTTTGATAAGTTTGTTAAAAAGGAATTGCAAAATCCTGAAAAGTTATCTTTGCAAAATACTTTGGTAGAATTTAATAAGAAACACCCAGTGAAATTACAGGGTAAAATTCTCAAAAATGCAGCTACCTCTGAATTAGGAAATGCATCTTTGGTAGGTAAATATTTAGCCGATATCGTGAAATTTACTTTGAATAGAATTCCTGTAGAAAATAGAGCCAAGGCTATCGATAGTCTTCGTAAGAAATTTTATTCTTTTAACGCTCAAGAGATTTCTCAAAAACATTTACCTCCCACCAGCTCTATCGGACAATCAATTACTTTCGTTAAACATGTTTTGATGAATCAAAATCCTACTTATGTTCGACAAGTTCTTAATAATTTGGTGGCTAATTTATGATTAGCAATTTATCTCAAGTTACTGACAATTTATATCGTGGTGGAGCTCCCACTCCTCCAGATGTTATAGATTTGAAGAATGCTTTAGGTATAAACAAAATTGTTAGTTTAGATATGGAGTCTGGTAGAAAGATTAATCGGACCTGCCAGATATTAGGAATTAAACATATTATTTTACCGATTGAGCCTTACAATGTGAAGGAGGCTCTTAAAACCATCTCCGCTCTTAATTTAAAGAAATTACTATTATCTGATGGACCTACTTTCATTCATTGTCGTTATGGAAAAGATCGCACAGGTTTATTAATCGCTTTATTAAGGGTCAAATATTTAGGATATACTCCCACTAAAGCATTAGAGGAAGCTAAATCGTTTGGTTTTGGTTTTGGAGTTCCAGAGAGAACTATTTCTTTATTTGAGAAATTAATAAATTCAAGTAAAGTAGAACAACTTGATATAAATGAAGCAGATATAGTTTCTAATGAAAGAGAGTATATCGGTGATAATCGAGATTCTTTTTTGGATGAAGGTCATCAAGGATCTTTCGCTCCGTATTTAAGTATAACTCGCCAAGATCCTGTGGATTCGGTATATAATTTTATTATGGAACAATCTCCGACCCGAGAAAATTATTTTGATGATCACCCAATAAAGCAACATAATTCTAAAGATGAAAATGTAATACCTCAAGTAGGGGTATATGATAATGATGCCGGAATGAATGGGGTAGGTCCGACACAGAATGCAGGTGGATTCATTTATGAATAACTTTACCAAATTAGCTTCACAAATGAGTTATGATGTTTCCGATGAGGAAAAGTCTCAAGCTCAAAGAGCTATGATTTTTTTTAATCATGCGCAAAAGCTTTTGGATATGGCATCTGACCATCTCAATATCATGAAAACTCCTTTTAAGAATAGTCCTGAAATGGAAACAAAGGATGTTTTAGCCGCGCGCGCAGCCATTCGAAGATTTCGTGATAAATCAGTTGAGAATTTTAATGAATTTAAAAAATCTGCTTTTGA